>VDFB02104840.1:0-39829 GCA_007258455.2 Sequoia sempervirens | reverse complement strand
ATTTTTTTCAATTTTTCAATGGCAAATTACAATGAATCAAGCACCCGTTAAGGTTAGTCCGAAAACCAAAACGATGCTGAAAGTAACTCTAACCTGAATGTACACCAGGATCCCGATGTGGGCAAGGTGTGAGCATTGGTCAGAGGGTCTCAAAGGTAAATGCTGAAAAAGAACTCTAACCAAGAGATGCGCCGACGAACGACGAGCATTCGGTCAGAGGATCCCTATCTATTGCAATACTGGAAAATAGCTCAACACCAAGCATGTGCTACTCAATCCATGATGGATAAGAGGCGACCATATGGTGGAGACTTATGAATGTACAATGCAAATTAAGTAAATAGGCGGCAAGCCAGCCTCTTCCACTTATTCAGTGGGCAATTACAAACATTGAAATTGCAAGAATATTAAAGATGCTGACAGTACTACTGTTCAGCTTACAATATGTGAAGAATGCTTGCAATATCAGAAATTTAGAAGTCTTTAATTCAAAGCAATATTAATTGTGTCTTCCTCAATGATCTCCAAGGCTTATAACACCCTCTTAGCTCTAAAAACTACCCTAAATGCAAACTGATATGACTGTAACAGGGTCTGAAACTGATAACCAGCAACACAGAGTTCTAATTGAAATGATCACAACCCCCTCAATACTCAACCAAATGACCCCAAACAAAATGCAACAGCTTCTTATAAGCAAGGCGCCCAAGTAAGACCCAAGAAACCAACCCAATCTGCAGTATTTTTTTTTTTCAAATTCCAATGCAAGTACAAATGTACGGCCTCAAGAGGAGGGCGATTTCCTTCTATAAAAAATAGCACTTGTTTAAAAATTATGGAACTTTGCAAAAGAAGGCGCTTTAACTAGACAAATGATAATATGAAATACCCAGAATGCAATCTTTTTGTATTTTTGAAATATGAGTGAAACGATCATCACACGGTCCTCAAAGAATTACCTAAAATGACATGGAAAATGCAAATAACTAAACTACTAATGCATCTAGCTCATAACAGCAATGCCCCTACCACAGTAAAGTGCACTAACAAGTAAATCTCTCCACTAGGTGCTGCCTCACAAGCACGAAGTTGAGCCAAGCTAGGAGGCATTCATTCCTCGAAGCAATCCTCTCACCATTTCGGCAGCATAACGTTACTCAAGAAGTTGGATCCCGAAAATGAAGACCAAGACCTCCTTTTAAAGACTTGTGATGACTGTCCAGAAGCTTCTAGAAACCCAACTTTTCAAATTTTGAGTAACTCCTTTTCCCTCCAAAAGTGGCATCCCTTTTGTCTTAAGCAAATTTGACTTTTTAATTTAAAATAACCTCCAGGATGGGCGTCCCTCTCAAACATTGATTTTTTTGAGCTTTAGAAAAATATAAAATAACCTCATGAGGCGCCACCCCTTCAAAGACCACTTTTAAAAACAACTTAAGTTCAAACACTAGGCTAAGGGGGGGTCAACAGCAAAATATAACATTAAACATGACTTTATTAAAAATAATTCAACTTATCTCTCCAAACGAACCCCAAAGCCAAAGTTGAGCAAATCCAACTGAACATACTAAAGTAGAAGGTCAATCGAGCCGAAACCAACAGGACCACTGCCAGAAATAGAATTTACTAAAAATAGTAAATTCGTGAAAGTGCTCAGAATGCCAAAACGAACACATCACCGAAAAGCTCACGAAAAACCCAGAAGGAATCCGCAATTCAAACGCCAATCCGTGAGCACAAGAAACCACCAGCCAAGAAACCCTAATTTCACCACCGGAAAGCCTACGGGTCTCCAGAATAGGCTAACGGTAAATCAGAAGAAGTCATGCTCGAGAAGGGGACATTACAGTCCGCCCTCCCCAAGATTGCTTGTCCTCAAGCAATTGTAAACTCGGATGCTGCAGAATCTCCTCATTTTCCCAAGTTGCATCCTCCATGGGCAAGTTCCTCCACTTCACCAAATACTCTCTGATTGTTCTTTTCCTCAAAGAACGCTCTCTGGAATCAAGAATCTCCTCAGGAATCAAAACTAACTGTCCTTCTTCATCCAAGGGTGGCAATTGAGATGAAGCAATAACGTTGTGCCCAAGTGCCTTCTTGAGGTGAGACACATGGAAGACATTATGCACTTTGCTACTCGAAGGCAGCTCCAACTCGTAAGCTACAGCTCCCACCTTTCTGATGACCTTGAATGGACCATAGAAGCGAGGCTTGAGCTTCTCAGCTCCACTCTTCTTGAGAGTAGATTGTCTATAGGGCTGTAATCGAAGATAAACCATATCTCCAACCTCAAAAGAGCGCTCAACACGCCGCTGATCAGCGTACATCTTTTGCTGATTCTGTGCAATCTGCAGATTGTTCTTCAAGGATTTCAATATATCTTGACTTTGCTGTAACATATCCTTGGCTTGAGGGGCTTTGCTATCTCCAAACATCAAATCAGCAAAGCTAGGGGCCTCATAACCATAAAGAGCCATGAAAGGTGACATCCTAATCGACATGTGGAAGGAAGAATTGTAGCAGTATTCTCCTAAGTGAAGCCATTTCACCCATGCCCTTTGCTGTTCTGAAACATAATTCCTCAAATAACCTTCCAACCACTTGTTTACTATCTCTGTTTGCCCATCCGTTTGTGGGTGATAACTAGTGCTTGGAGTAAGCACTGTACCACTCATTCTGAAGACCTCTTGCCAAAAGGTGCTTAGGAACTTGCTGTCCCTATCACTCACAATGTTTCTTGGCAACCCATGCAACCTAAACACCTCATGAAAGAACAGATCAGCAACTTGAGCTGCTGAAAATGAGCTGGTAATGGCAAAGAAATGAGCAAATTTTGTCAATCTATCTACCACAACATAGATACAATCTCTTCCTTGAACTTTGGGTAACCCTGTGATGAAGTCCATTGAGATGCTCTCCCACTTTTGGTTGGGAATGGGAAGAGGTTGCAGCAGACCAGCTGGAAGTGTATGCTCATTTTTATTCATCTGACAAATAGGACACTCCTGAATGTAACGCTGAACTTCACCTTTCAACCCCTTCCAAGAAAACCTTTCTCGGATCTGCCTATATGTCTTGAAGAATCCCTGATGACCAGCAAGTGGTATATCATGAAATGTCAACAAAATCTTCTTCTTGAGCTTAGAATCAGCCACCAAAAAGATTCTCCCCTTGTATTGTATCAGCGCTTCAACCACCTTGTACCTTTCATCATGAAAAATACCCTCCATAATGCTGGTTGCAAACTGATCTTTGGCATAATCAGCAAGCAAGGTGTTCTTCCAATCAGCAGTAAGCTCACATAATGAGCCCAAATGAGGTCTTCTGGATAATGCATCAGCCACTATGTTGTTTTTGCCTTTGACATACTCAATGTCAAAATCGTAAGCTTGAAGCTTACTCACCCACTTCTGTTGCCTCTCGTTCAAATCCTTTTGATGCATGAAATGCTTGAGACTATTGTGATCAGTTTTGACCACAAACTTACTCCCCACCAAGTACTGCCTGAACTTGGCTAATGCATGCATGATTGCAAGCATTTCCTTGTCATAGATAGAATAGGTCTTCTCAACTCCTCTTAATTTTCTGCTCTCGAACACGATGGGATGCTTATCTTGCATTAAAACAGCCCCAACACCTTCTCCGGATGCATCACATTGCAGCTCGAAGGGCTTGGAAAAATCTGGAATTGCAAGAACAGGACATGAACTCATTATCTTCTTGAACTTATCAAAAGTACTCTGTGCCTTTTCTGACCAGCAAAAAGCTCCCTTTTTCGTAAGGTCAGTGAGAGGAGCAGCATTCTGAGAGTAACCCTTAACAAACCTTCTGTAAAATCCACAAAGGCCCAAGAACCCTTTCAAGTGAGTCAAGTTCTCAGGAGGTGGCCAATCAACAATAGCCTTGATCTTTTCTGGATCAACCTTCACACCTTCGGCATTGATGATGTGACCAAGGTAAAGCAGCTCCTTCATTCCAAATTCACATTTGGATTCTTTGGCAAACAAGCTCTCTGATTCAGAATGTTAAGCACTTCCTCCAAGTGCTTGAGATGTTCTTCCCAAGTCTTGCTGTAAATCAAGATGTCATCAAAAAATATCAGCACAAACTTCCTCAACTGCTTCTGAAAGACTCTGTTCATGCAAGATTGGAAGGTGGCAGGAGCATTAGTCAACCCAAATGGCATGACTAAGAACTCAAAGTGACCATAATGACATCTGAAGGCTGTCTTCTCCACATCAGATCCTCTCATTCGAATATGATAGTAGCCTGACCTCAAGTCTATCTTCGAAAAGAACTTAGCTCCATGTAGCTCATCAATGAGCTCATCTATCCTTGGAATTGGATACCGATTTTTGATGGTGCTTTGATTCAAAGCACGATAATCAACACACATCCGAATGGTACCGTCCTTCTTCTTTCACTAGAACAACTGCTGAGGCAAAGGGACTCTTACTTGGACGAATGAAGCCCATCTCCAAGAGCTCCCTAATGTTCTTTTCGATCTCATCCTTTTGCTTTTTGGGGTACCGATAAGGAGTTGTGATTACTGGCTTAGCTCCTTCCTTGAGCTCTATGACATGTTCTGAACCTCGATCAGGAGGTGGTCCAGGAGGTAAATCGGCAAACACTTTACTCTTTTTAGTGAGTAAAGACTGAATATCTGGAGGATACTCTCTTTTCGTTTCAACTGGACTTGCTGGAAGAATCATGCACTCCGCAGCCCACTCCACTTGGTCATGACGTATCAACCTTGCCATCCTTTTGAATGACACAATCCGAGGACCACCATTTGACATGCCTCTCAACACCACCTTCTTTCCATCGGATTGAAATTTGAGTTCCATGGTTTGCAGATTTAAAGAGATCTCTCCAAGAGATCGCAGCCACTGAATGCCAAGGACAGCATCCGTATCTCCAATATTAACCACATAGAAGTCATCCTTGACTTCGTAATTGCCCAATTGCATTGACATGTTGGGAATCTTCTTGGTGCATGAGATGTGAAACCCATCAGCAACCATAACTCTGAAACCTTCAAAATCTTCTGTTTGCAGCCCCTTCTTTGCCACCACAACTTCGTCTATGAAGTTATGTGTTGCCCCAGTGTCAATTAGAGCAACTATACGCTGCCCTTTGATCATCCCACGAACTTTGAAAGACTCATTCTTTTGGAAGCTCGAAAGTTGAGCCAATGTACCACCACTTCCTTTTTCACTTTCGGACTCTTCTGGAGCTCTTTCTTCTTCGCTGTCCTCAAAATCAGTTTGCTGATCAGAAAAATCAGAATTGCTTTCTTCAGCTGTATAGAACTCAATTTGATGGATTTTAGCACCTTTTGGGCAAACATGATCTTGGGACCATTTTTCCCAACAACGGAAACATAACCCCTTTCTTCGGAGTTCATTGATAGTCTCTGGATCCAATCTTGTGCCATGAGGTTTCTGCTGTTTGAACTCCTTATGGTGAGGTTTTTGATGAGGCCTTTTCCCTCTATCTCCTTTGTGAAATGATGGCTTGGAATGGAACTTCGCTTTGGGAACAGCCCACTCCATGTTTCTAGCTTTCTTCATTGCCTCTTGTAGGGAAGGTGGATCAAAAGCTTTAATCCAACCCTTGAGTGGCTCCATCAATCCTTCGCTGAATAGGATCACTAATCTTCTCTCCGTGATTCCAGTGACCATTACTGAAAGTCTTTGAAACTCAGCTATGTAGGCATCAACAGTGCCATACTGCCTCAACTGTGCCAACTCCCTGAAATGCACTTCTGGATCCTTCTTCTCGAATCTCTCAATGAGTCTATTGGTGAACTCATCGTAGGTAGTGATAGACCCATGACCTAAGGTGACTAGGCCATGGTACCACCACTCATGCGCCACCCCATCTAGGTGTAGCGTAGCGAACTTAATCGCTTCTTCTTCAGCCATTGGTCTAAGAGCCAAATAGTTGTCTAGCTTCTGTATCCAAGCTCGAGCAGAACTATTATCACTTCCATCAAAGTGGGGAAGCGTAACCTTGTTGATAGCTTGATACAAGTCTCCATGTGCTGGTGTCCTCCTTTGATCATAATTTCTCCCTTGTCCTCTATCCTTCCTTCTAAACTCCATGTAATCATTAAAGGACATGTCAAGCTTGACTTCATCAGGAAGGCTGTCATATTCTGTACGGCCTATCCTTAGCTTCTCCAAAGATGAAGCATTTTCTTCGGAATCAGGATGTGGGTTTGCTGGTGCCAAAAACGTGGGTTTGAATGGTCTAGCAGAAATGTATGTGCTGCTCACTGAAGGTTGGACAACATGACCAATATGCTGGTTGGAAGCACTATGCTCACCGGTATGCACTGTATTGTTTTGCAGAGTATTCTGACCCAATCTCCCCAACATGAGAGAAAACATATCCAACAAAGCATCCATCTTCTTATCAAGCCCTTGACATAGATTGGCCGAATTGTCTATACCTTTCCCACTGTCACCTCTGTTGCCAAAAATCCTCTCATTACCCCCTGAAGTCCTTTCACTATCCCCCATTGCTGTCTCCTGAGAAGGCTCCCAATTAGCCCTCAAAACCTCTAATGTTGTCTGACCTTCTGGAGCCTGATACAACTGTGTCTGAACGGTATCCCTCTTGTATACCCTTGCCAAGTACCTTTGTTCTCTGTCACTCATAGGAAGCTGATTTCATAGGATGGAAGGATGCGTGGCTCTGATACCACTGAAATATACCAGGCCAATTTTTTTCAATTTTTCAATGGCAAATTACAATGAATCAAGCACCCGTTAAGGTTAGTCCGAAAACCAAAATGATGCTGAAAGTAACTCTAACCTGAATGTACACCAGGATCCCAATGTGGGCAAGGTGTGAGCATTGGTCAGAGGGTCTCAAAGGTAAATGCTGAAAAAGAACTCTAACTAAGAGATGCGCCGGCGAACGACGAGCATTCGGTCAGAGGATCCCTATCTATTGCAATACTGGAAAATAGCTCAACACCAAGCATGTGCTACTCAATCCATGATGGATAAGAGGCGACCATATGGTGGAGACTTATGAATGTACAATACAAATTATGTAAATAGGCGGCAAGCCAGCCTCTTCCACTTATTCAGTGGGCAATTACAAACATTGAAATTGCAAGAATATTAAAGATGCTGACAGTACTACTGTTCAGCTTACAATATGTGAAGAATGCTTGCAATATCAGAAATTTAGAAGTCTTTAATTCAAAGCAATATTAATTGTGTCTTCCTCAATGATCTCCAAGGCTTATAACACCCTCTTAGCTCTAAAAACTACCCTAAATGCAAACTGATATGACTGTAACAGGGTCTGAAACTGATAACCAGCAACACAGAGTTCTAATTGAAATGATCACAACCCCCTCAATACTCAACCAAATGACCCCAAACAAAATGCAACAGCTTCTTATAAGCAAGGCGCCCAAGTAAGACCCAAGAAACCAACCCAATCTGCAGTATTTTTTTTTTTCAAATTCCAATGCAAGTACAAATGTACGGCCTCAAGAGGAGGGCGATTTCCTTCTATAAAAAATAGCACTTGTTTAAAAATTATGGAACTTTGCAAAAGAAGGCGCTTTAACTAGACAAATGATAATATGAAATACCCAGAATGCAATCTTTTTGTATTTTTGAAATATGAGTGAAAATGACTAACAACAATGAACTCAACAACTACTGAAATGACATGAAAAATGCAAATAACTGAACTACTAATGCACTAACTCATAACAAAGCAATACCTCACTACAAAATGCACTCGAACAAGTAAATCTCTCCACTAGGTGTTGTCTCACAAGCACGAAGTTGAGCCTAGCTAGGAGGCATTCATTCCTCGAAGCAATCCTCTCACCATTTCGGCAGCATAACATTACTCAAGAAGTTGGATCCTGAAAATGAAGACCAAGACCTCCTTTTAAAGACTTGTGATGACTGTCCAGAAGCTTCTAGAAACCCAGCTTTTCAAATTTTGAGTAACTCCTTTTCCCTCCAAAAGTGGCGTCCCTTTTGTCTTGAGTAGTTTTGACTTTTTAATTTAAAATAATCTCCAAGATGGGCGTCCCTTTCTCCAACATTGATTTTTGAGCATTAGAAAAATATAAAATAACCTCATGAGGCACCACCCCTTCAAAGACCACTTTTAAAAACAACTTAAGTTCAATCACTAGGCTAAGGGGGAGGGGGGGTCAACAACAAAATATAACATTAAACATGACTTTATTAAAAATAATTCAACTTATCTCTCCAAACGAGCCCCAAAGCCAAAGTTGAGCAATCCAACTGAACATACTGAAGTAGAAGGTCAATCGAGCCGAAACCAACAGGACCACTGCCAAAATAGAATTTACTAAAAATAGTAAATTCGTGAAAGTGCTCAGAATGCCAAGAAGAACACATCACCGAAAAGCTCACGAAAAACCCAGAAGGAATCCGCAGTTCAATCACCAATCCGTGAGCACAAGAAACCACCAACCAAGAAACCCTAATTTCACCACCGAGAACCTATGGTCTCTAGAATAGGCTAACGATCAACCAAAAAGAAGTCATGTAGAAGGGGACATTACGATTTCTCCTCCTTCTGATATATTCAGCACCTTTCGAATGGCCGGATAAACCAACACTTTGTTGCAAGAAACTAGATGATGAACTTTTAAGTCCCTTCACAATTGCAAAGGCTTGTCTTTCGATGAAATTATAATTTGTCTCATATTCCTTCAAGGTCCGGGAGTAGAACACCACTAGATGTTCTCCCTTTCCTTCATCATCTTTTTGGGTTAGGATAGTAGCGATATTGGACTTGCTATTGAATGCATACATTATAAAATCCTTAGATAAATCTGGATTAACCAGTACCGGAGCTGAGGAAATAGCTTACTTGACCTTTTCAAAGAATTCCTGAGCTTTGATCATCCACTTGAATGCCTGATCCTTTTTTAGCATCAAGGTGATCGGCCTAATTATTCCCGCAAAGTCGGAAATAAACTTGCTAACAAAATTTACCTTGCCCAGGAAGGACTAAACACCTTTCTCATTCACCAAAAGGGGAAGCTCCTTGATAGCTTTCACCCGTTTGAGATCGATTGAAATTCCTTAGATACCACATGTCCTAATAGCTTGCCTTGCGGTACTCTGAATACTCATTTTTTTAGATTTAGGGAAACCCCGAACTCCTAGCACTTTTAAAAAATTATTTCTAAGTGGTAAAAATGATCATCCTTAGATTTAGAAAACACAGTAAGATCATCCAAATAAATTAGAATAAACTTATTGATTAGCTCATTGAATGCGATATCCATTTCCCTCTAGAATGTTGCCCCTGCGTTGGATAAACCACAAAGGCATTTTAGCATATGAAAATGTTCCCCACTTTGTGGTGAATATGGCTTTGTGTTGTTCCTCTTCTTTAACTCGGATTTGATTGTAACTGGAGAAACCGTCCAACAAAGAAAACATTTTTGATCCTACAACTATTTGTAAGATTGACTCCATATAAGGCAATAGATAATGGTCCTTCAGGGATTCCCTGTTTAGGTCTCAGAAATCCACAAAACATTTTTGATCTTGCAACCGTTTGTAAGATTGACTCCATAGAAGGCAACAATTAATGGTCCTTCAGGGATGCCCTATTTAGGTCTCAGAATTCCACACACAAATGGATATCTCCATTCTTCTTTCAGACCAAGACCAAATTGGATACCCAAGTACTATGCTTGATTGGGAAGACAATGCATGACTCAATTAGCTTAGTCAACTCTTGCACCATTAGCGCTTCAATTTTAGGGTTTACTAGCCTCTACTTTTGTTGAACTGGTTTTGCACCTTCTGTTAGCTCAATCATGTGCTAAATTATGTTAGGATCATATCCCTCCAGATCATCATAGGACCAAGCCACTACTCCATATTTTCCACAAAAATTGATGATTCTTTCTTTATCATGGGGTGGGACGCCTCTCCCAAATCGAAGATTTTTTCCATCTGAGACCCGAAGGTCTACATAATCACTTTTATCTACTACAAAATTATGTTTATCATTTCTTGCATTTTCACAATCAAAAAAAAAATCAAGAGTAACCATTCCTTTCAAAAGCTTGTTAGATTTGAGCTGCATAATTTGTCCTTCATAAGCTTCGGCAATCTTTGGTTTAAGTTGATCTATGAATTCCCCCAACTACTAGATGAACGAGGCGATGTGTTCATCACTTTCAAAAACTTTCCAACTCTGATCATTGTCATGAATCGTCGGTCGGACTAGTACTCACACTGAATGTTCATTATGTATAAAGTCAGAGGCAGGATCAAATTGAGCACCAATCACGGCCATGCGATCTGCATCGCCATTTTGTCCTTGGGGAATATTTTGGATGTTGAAAGCTTCAAAACTCTCAACCAAGTCCCAGACTCAGGGCTGATAGGATCTCATGCGGACATTCCTTGCTATGGAAATCCCTTAGACTTGGTTGACTACCAATTCATAATCTCTTAACACCATTAACTACTTAATGCCCATTCACTCCGCAAGGCTTAAACCTTGAACTAATCCTTCATATTCAGCCTCATTGTTTGAGCAAGCGAAATGAAAACGGAAAGACCTTAGAAAATTTTCATCTTGTGGGGATATTAGACATATCCCCACTCCAACACCTACTTTTCCTCTTGCTCCATCAAAGTACAGTGTCCATAGCTCATTTGCTTGGCTACCTTTGGAATCTTGGGCAACCTTCAGGAGTACTTGATCTTCATCATAAATTGCATAGGTGCCCAATCCTGTCACATGATAATTGTCAAAAGGGTAATTTTCCATGTGTTCACTCAACAAAGCATCTTCTTGGTCATCCCAGTCTCCACTCACCTTTTCTTCCTCTGGTAATTCAACACAATACATTTCTTGCTTAGTGATAGAGGTATGCACAACTTCAAAATTAATCAGGGCTTCATCTGCTACATGTTTAGAATGAAAAACCTCTTATTATATCTTAATTTTTGCACCATGTTTGGTTCTGAGAATCAGATGTGACCAATCCAAGGATAGTTATTCACCCACCTTTGAAGTACATTCTCGAGATAAACATAGACCGAACATAGGAGGAACATCTATGATCACAGTGTCTTACTGCACTGTGATACTAGGGCAAGCAAATAGAGTTAAAGGAAGTGCCTTGATGACACCTATGGTTTTAACTTTGTTCCCATCAAGCTGCATTACCCCCCTTTTCATAGGTTCATAGCTGATTCCTAAAGCTTCAACTATCTGTTTTGGCATAACCATGGTGTTGGTGCCAGAATCAATCATAGCATTATGCAATAACTTTTTCCCTATAATGAGAGTCAAGAAGAAGGGTTGGGGTTTTAACTTATCTCTAACTTCTATAGAGGATGATTTTATATTGTTTGTAAAGACTTTAGTCGGCAATATTTGATTAACAACCTCTGCACTGGAAAACTGCTTTGTTGGCACTGTGTTGACCTCTTCTTGAAGTGCCTTCTATAATAGCATTTTTTTCTCTAGGATAGCTAAAATGTCCCATAGAGACACATTAGTAGATGAATTCTTCAATTTTTCTACCACATTAAAAGGTGACAAACTCGAGGGTTTCTGCTCCTTGGCTCTTGCTATAACAATTTCCTTTCATGGTTGGGATGATGGCGGGGTGGTAGAAGTGCCAAGAATCTTATCGGAAGCACCTTTGAGTTGTAGGTTGGATAGATGTGGAACAACTGACTCGCTGGTAAATCTCCTCTTTGAGCATGTGTTATAATCAGATTGTACTTGCAGTGTTTTGGATATGAACTTATCATTAGCAAAAACCACTTCTTCTTCCTCCATCTAGGAAAAAAGTACGTGATCAAGAGCGATATTAGATTCTTGTTTTAGAGAAATTCCTTGTATTTGCGCGGTAAGAACCACACTCTCCATTTGTGGTGAGGCATATATTTAACCTCTGTGATTTGTACCATGCCTTGGTTGTGTTGCTCCGCCACCTTTTGTTGCAAGTTGCCATGCAGACAGTTCTAGGGCATATGTGCATCGCTGCAAGGGAAGCACCACAGATTGATGTCATCAATGAGGTTGTTCTATCCTACAGTTAATTCCCCACTCAAGCTCAGTGAAGTGCTTGTCAGCGGAGTAGGCATCGGCACCATTTGGTTGGCGAGCAAAGCTAGTGGATTAGTGTGAGATGCACCCTGGTACTGATTTTGTTGATATGAGGACCTCCCGCCTCAGTAGTTTTGATATGCAGGCTTTAGAGGTGTTCATTGGTTCTACTTAAGAGTGGTTATATCATTTTCCATGGTCTGCAACATCTCTTTGAGGTCGCTCATTTCATCTTTGGAAGAACCCGGTGTAGAGGCTACATTTTTTGAGGTTGTCACATATGTGTATATTGACTGGGGAGTTGTGGGCATGCTAGTTGACATGACTTCTTGTGCAAGAATTGATATTTCAGGAAATATCAGCATAATAGGTCAAGGAGGAAACTTTTCGCAATCTATCAAATGATTCTCGTCTTTGACAGTGACATCGTAAGCATCTAGTAGAGTAGCTTCCCCCAAAGACTTGATCATCATAGAAATGTTTGAATTAATGGACTTCAAATAAAATATGAATGCCAACTCAGGAGTTGGGCATATAGTAACAAGTATCCTCTGCCAATTTGTGTGAAATCGGGCATAAAGTTCATCAGAGCCTCCTAGGGGACTCATTTAATGACAGATAGTTGATAATATAGTGAAGAGCGATCTCTGTCATTTGAGAACCTCTCATAGAACATATCTTCGAGCTCATCCTAGGTGCGAATAGTGCTAGGTGACAGTGTTTGGTACCAATCCAATGCCTTGCCTTTAAAATATGCAGCGAGAAGCCTCAGAGCTACATTATGCGCTATAATCTCGTATACCAGACACACGTTCGCCACATAGTAATAGGGATCCTCTGCCAATTTGTGTGAAATCAGGCATAAAGTTCGTCAGAGCCTCCTAGGGGGCTTGTTTAATGATAGATAGTTGATAATATAGTGAAGAGAGATCTCCACCATTTGATAACCTCTCATAGAATATATTTTCGAGCTCATCCTAGGTGTGAATAGTGCTAAGTGACAGTGTTTGGTACCAATCCATTGCCTTGCCTTTAAAAGACGCGGCGAGAAGCCTCAGAGCTACATTATGTGCTATAATCTCGTATACCAAACACACATCCACCACATCTTGAAAATGTTCTACGGGTGTTCTTGAGCCATCTTCGGTAAACTTGGGTAAAGTTTTCATAGTTGAAACCAGGATAGCGCCCCAAACAGCGGGTGCTACTAGGGCTGCTAGGGGACTTCCAGTGTCCCATGCTATGTAATTTTTGTTGGTTGTTGGCAACATGGTTAGAGGAATGGGTGGCGGGAGTGGAACGGTTACCAACTGATTTGCAGCTTGCATTATTCCCAGTGGAGGTACTAGCAAACTGGGGTTGCTTGCAGTTTGGGATCTAGTTACAGGCTTATGGCTCATACACCCTTCTAAAATGAAAATTCATCTAAGCTCTATCCCACCGAGTGTTCCAGAAAAAGAACAAATTGTTGATGCCAAAATTTGATGAGGTAACAGTGTCTTATGAAACTCAACTTATGGGGGACCTTTTACGCTAAATTGAGTGACCTCCAGATTTTTAGGGAAGTTGGCTTCTTCTATAATGGGGGTTTGGAAAGGGAAAAGGAAACATATAATAAAATAAAGTCTAATCTAAGGAAATGCATCATGACTTAATGATAGGCACGATCAATCATAGATCTAAGGGCTTGATTGGTGTTTGTAGTGTTCCAGAAAATTAGAAACTGAAGATTATAGCATAGACAATCCATTCATTGACATAAAATAATATTGCATACATTCCTACTTCCAAGAAGAGTCATTAGACATGGTCTAGGTCAGCAAACTTGCATTCAACATATATATAAGTTCTTAAATGAAATGTCCAAACAATAAAAGCACAGTTTACAGTTTGATCAAATAGCATGAAAGAACAAAAAGGTTGAACAATTGGCAAAGTCTAAAAATTTTATGTAATAAAATAAAATAGCAATAAAGTCATGCGTCTTTAACTAAAAAAAGTGTTTCCTCCAAATTTCAGACACTTTTCTCACAATAGAGAAAATTATATATAACAAGAAAAAACCCCCACCACCTCGAAGAGAAAAATAGAAAAGATTTTGCAATCCCCTGGAAATGATACAAAAATCAGAATATTCCCCAAGCCGTTGCAACAGAAACGATTTGAAACCAAGCATCCTGTCATTCCAGGCACAGGTGCATCCTCTGCAAATGATGGTAGTGGTCCTGGCAAGGCTTAATCAGACAAGTGTCACCATCCTGAGCAAATGATTATGACACGTAGTGGGCAATAGCAGCATTTGGTTCATTTAGTCCATCGCCCGAATATGAGATCCACTGACTAGGCACGTGGCATCCTTTCACTGCCTGTGTGAACCTCTCTCTCTCGCCACTGAAGACTTGTGCTAAGGCTACACATGGCGAATGGGTGGAGAACTTAACCAATAGTGGAGGAAGCAATCACCAGTCAGGTGCAAAAGAGACGCATGGTAGCATTTCGCTGCCCCTGGTTGTTACTTCATCTCTACGCTGAAATTTTTGTGAAGAGTAGACACGTAGCAAGAGTACACCACAGATAACAATTATGGGGCCCGTTACACCTTTTGGGAATGATTATTTCATGCACTCAAGCGGAGCCCAATGAGGCAGCAAGAAAAAATGATCAAAAATATCTCGCAGCCACGACATGTGGAAGCATAGCGGGGTTTTCTAGGATGCGAAAGGAATGCAGAAACTTGGGGTTGCGAAGAGTAGACACATGAAGCGGAAGAGAAAAACTTAGATAAAAGGCCGAGTTGATTATCTACGATAAACAAGCTGATGCATAGAGAAAAAAACACCCGAAGGGAGCTCGTTAAATATTTTTTAACAAGAACAAAGAAGAAAAGAATAAATGGGGAGATTACACTCCACCTACTTCACCACTACCTAAGCCTTAGGAGGTAAATGAGCATGTGGGTAGGAAGTCTATAATTATTTTAAATTGAAAATGGAATGGGAATACAGCACAATATTGTAAATTATAATTTGCACATATATTTTGTGGAAGAAATAACTATTACAATTTCATGTATAAAGTAAAAACCATCATTAGGTAACATAAATTTCATATTATGGATGGAAAAAGGAGGATCAAATCACCTAAATAAATGAAATATATATGAGGAAAATCACACTCAAGGAAGGTAATGAGAAATATGAATTGAGCATTTGTAAATCTAATGATTATTGTGTTGGAACCTAGAAATTTGCTTCATTTCTAGTGCATGATGACCTTTTAGTTTGCAGAGAAACCTTGTTTTTAAGTCTCACGATAGCTTGTTGGTCAAAAACTTTCAATATTAAAATTTTGAAATTTGTGGCTTGTCTTTAAAATCCGGTTGGTAGAAAGTTTTGATAATTCATGGGGGGAATGCACACCTGATTTTATGGTTCCCACACAAGTTTTGATGCTTATTTTAATGTGTTGGCATTTCCAAGCTAATATGTAAGGCCCTATAAAAAGTCCAAATTTCTTTGTTCTAATGATTTCCCATGTGTTTATATGTTGTCACCAACCCGTAACTCCAATTTCATGGTCATTGGATGAGTTTTGGTCTAAAATTAATTTTTTAAGGGTTTGTCAAATGGCCTCGATTATAAAGGAGCTCTTGGAAATCAAGTTGTTGTGCATGTTTTGACTAAAGAACAAGGATTTATGTCAAATATCAACCCTTGGAAAAAATTTGCAGCCTAAGATGTCGAATAAGTTCATGGTGTTGATTCATTCATTTGACCCACAAAGTCATTAAATGGCCGGTTTCACAATTTTTTAATTTTAAAAATATTTTAAATGCTCGTGAATTTTTTAAACAAGTTTATTATGCTTGTTTTAAAATTTAAAGGTCAAATTAAGATGAAATAATCATGAAGAAAAAGCTTGAGGGACATTAAAACAAAGGTTAAATCTAACACAAAAGGAGTATTTTTCATGTGCAATTTGATAAAATGCACGATTGTTATTTTAAAAAGGAAACCCAAATTAAAACTATGATAGCTTGGGCTCTGGCAATGAGATTTGATTGGCTTGGAATTTCATGAAGCTTGAGATAAGAAGGGTACCTAATGTTTTTTATTCCATGTGAAAATTTAAAACTTTAATGAATGCTTCCCTCCCCATGCCATATTACAAGTTTGGCCTTGCATTCATGCTTCAAAGTTGCAATGTGAAGTTGGGCAGCATGTAATAGCATCCTGCCACATAGAGGGTGTTGGGGATAGTTTTCAAATGTTTTAAGTTGCAAAAAAAATGTTTTCACATCCATAGATTTCATGTTGTTGTTCCCACTCCTTGGCATTTATTTTGGAAAACATTTTAAGCATCCTTTTATTGCCTATAGTGTCTCAAACAACCTGCAACTCTCAATAACACCATTTTGGGTAGTTTTTTATTGTGTAAACCTGCAATACTACTCTCCCAGCATTGAAAGTAAATTGTATTCATGTGAAATTTTTTTGGGAAAGGTTTTGAAGCCATATACAAGTTGTAAACAATATTTTTCACCTTTTAAAAGGTTCCTAGACATTTTTCTCATGGGAAACAATTTTGATAATGCATTTTTTCATTACTAGTAAGGTTAAAAATGACCCAACAAACTTTTTCATGACTTGAAAATGTTGAGTATGGAGAAAAATGATATGTATCCCATGCATAGGCATGTGATGAAATGACCAAAGTGAAAATGAAAAATTTATAGATAAAAGGTGTGGTTATTGCATGCTTCTTCACGTAAATGAATTGGTATGTGTAAAAATCAGTTGGTTTAAGGGAAAATGTTCAAGAAATGGTTGAAAAATGCGAAAACTAGTTGCAAAAGGAAAGAAAGAGGTTTGAAGGGTCAAAATGTATGGTAAAATTGTTAGAATATTGTCATTGATATTAAAATGAATGAACAAAATATTTTCATTGATGTCAAAACGAATGAACAAAATAGTGTCATTGATGTTAAAGAAAATTGTAGTAGGCCTTACTTTGGAACCTAAGTCTAAATGAATGTGTATAAATCGACCAAGTAAGGAGAATAAGAATTGTGATTATGTGGAGTAATGAAAAGTGATTAAGGGAGAGATTTATTCATGATTAAAGACAACCAAAATGGCAGTAACTATGTAATAAAAAAGCAGCATTAACAAGTTTAAAGAATAATGATTATTATTTATAAAGGCTAAAGGCCAACTATGGGACAAAAATAAATTTAATTGGCTGATAATAAGATTATTTTGAAAGACATTTCAATCTATTTTTCTAAAGTCGACTTCCCTTTTATATCAAGTGTATGAACTATGTGTGTGTGTGTGGGGAAGATATTAGAGATTGATGTGTGGTTATCACTTAATCCAAAGTAGAACCATACAAAACAATGTTGTATGTCAATAAAAATATGTTGTGATATGTCAAGGAATTACCTATAATTAATAGCTACAAGAATATCATACTAATTAAGAAGACTATGCTAAGGAATTTCCCCCTTCATTGTCAAAGATGACTGTGATATTTGGATTACTATGTGAATTAGTTATTAGCATATTATCATATTAAGTTCTTTCTCTCTCTAATTAGAGTGATTTCTATTTAATATAGGAAAAATTGGCTTATTCATATAATTTTTATGAAGTGCGATTAAGGAAATATAATACATTTTGTGAAAGGATGTATCTATTTAGTAAGTCACACTCTTTGAAGGGATATTGAATGGTATAAAAGAAGGTGAGAAGTGTGTTTGGGTAAGTAGATTTTGAAGATAAATTTTATAAACACCAGTAGTTAGTTGAGGAGGAGAGTGGTGTGAGATATGTGAAAAGTAAAAATAAGTAAGTGCAATAAATGTTATATTATTCAAAGCATAGTAGATTTAATTGTAAAGCTGATTATATCATGGAATAAAATGCAATATCTCTCAGATTCAGAGTAGAAAAAATTTAGTTACAAGCAGATTTTATGAAGGAGAATACTTGTGTTGAGTTATGATACAAGAATATTTTTGAAGAGAATATACTTGAGAACAAATACATGAATGATAGAGTATATATATATATATATAAATATTATTCAAGGAGGAAGAGTGTTATTGACTAAATATTATGAAATGAATCACTAAAGGATCATGTATGAGTGAGTATGAGAGATTTATGAAGGATGTGTATGTGGAGAGAATATGCAAGCATGCATGATCATACAAGTATGTTATGGTTAATGAGAAATTGTGGAGTGAATAAAAAGAAGAAGATCAAGATATCTATCATCCATTGAAGAATTTGAAGGTTGGTTCCTATGAAAGAAGAGTCGTTCCTTTTATTGAGTTGGTGCTTAGTCGTCAGGATTGGTGTCTCTAGTGGGTTGGTGCCTAAAAATTCTACAAGTGGGGATTGGTGACTCCAATGGGTTGATGCTCACAAATTGAATAAGAGGGGATTGGTGTCTCTTGTAGGTTAGTGCCTACAAAGATTGTAAAATAGTTTTATATAAAAACAATATTTTCTTGTGGTTTTCCCCCATAAGGGTTTTCATGTAAATTGTGTGTTCTTCTTGTGTTGCATAGTTGTTAGATCTTGCATGGTTGTTATTGTTGTAGTTGATTAATTTTAAAATCAGAAAAAATATTGTATTATACTAATTCACCCCCTCTTAGTATAATTGTGTGTTCATAAAAAAATGTATTATTTCATTTCCACTATATGGCTAACTACCTGCAATTAAATTTTTTTCACATAGAGAGTGAAACTAAGGCTAGTAAAACTAGTTTTACACTCAGTTAAAACTATGCATGGGATTGAAAACAAAAGTCTTAAAACCAATTTCAGTTTACAAGTAAAGGAAAAATGAGGGGAAAATGATGTGAATGGACATATTATCTTATGCTAGTTAGTTGTAGCATCAAAGGACTCAAGTGTATTAGGTGTTAACTAGGTAGAAGATCTAGACCTTCTTCTCCTTATTCTTTAAAGTTTTTTTTCTCTATCATTTGCAAGAGTTTTACATTCTAATAATTTGAAGAAAAGACTATTGAACATAGGTTGTCATTGATGTCAAAGGAGTTCAATGGTGTCAAAGTTGTGATGCCTAAGAAGGTGTATTGTTAGTTGAATAATGAAGGCAATAATACTTGAATTATCATTATATGTACATTTTGAGAACAATGAATTTGATGGCTTACTACTTACAATATGTTTGCAATATCATACATACATGTATTCATCATAATAGAAGTGATATGAAAGTATGATCCAAAGCGTTTGAGGTCAATTACTCAGGGCAGAGAGATTTCTTTGACAACACATTTGTGATCAGTATTTCTTCCTAAAGACGAGTTTGGATTTTTGGTTTGAATGGAGAGTATGTGTACACATGTTTTATCATATTTTGGTTTTCAGACTTGTTATGCTCAACATGCAAATTTTTTGAAGTGACGAAAGGTTTTTTGTGCTTGTTTGTTAACCAATTAGTGTTTCAAAATTGTGTGGCAACAACTAGTAGTGTGTGTCATCCAAAGATAGCATGGGATGATAAGATAGGTCCTTAAGATAAGTCTTGGTTAAGGTTCTTGTGAAACCACATGATATCATGTTCTTTTGGTGGCAACAAATTTTTTTTAGGACTGACTTGAACATACACGTTTCATGTAACTTGAATTTAGGTCCACCTTATGTCATCCTGGTTATATGTGGATCCCTTGATGACATGAATTTATGTTAATGTAATGTCTTGTATATAATCTAAATCTCACTTCACATGATAAGTGTGTGTATAAGAGAAGAGAAGATAGTGAGTGAATATACAAGGATGCAAGTGTGAGAGATAGTGTTATTCAATGTGATTTGTATCTCAGTCAATGTGCACCATCATCAATAGATCATAAGAAGTATAGAAGAGTTTCTAAAGCAATTTTAGATCTTTTGTAAGTTGTGTAATCAGCGTTGAAGATCCACAAGCTTTATCTTTGTAATCTAGTAGGATTGGTGTTCTACTTATTGAGTTGACGCTCAAATCTTTGTATTATGGATTGGTGTCTCCAGTAGGTTGGTGCGTACAAATTCAACTAGGGATTGGTGTCTCTAGTAGGTTGATGCCTACTTCATATTATAAATTCCCTCATTATATTCCTAGTTGTGAGGTTGTATTTGGATAGTAGATCCAAGCAGCTATTCTCACCATGGTTTTTCCCATCTTGGGTTTCCACGTATATCTAGCATTCTCGTGTGTGAATGTGTACTTGTGTGGTTTCTTGATTTTTGAGTGGTTGTTTGATTTAAGTTTCATATTCAAGTACATAAGTTGAAGTACAGAGTTTTATATATATTTGATCTATTGTTTCACCCCCTCTCTCAATAGATTGTATGCCCTTCAAAGACACATGGATAGGAATTTCTTTAGTCTAATTTAGAGAAATAGTGTATGAGATTGTATCAATTTCTTGTAATTGTATTGAATACTTTGATTGCATCTCCAACGAATACAATACTATAGTGTATGTTGAATCTATCAAGGATTTTAAGCTTTCCATGCATATTTTCTACATCTAGATTATTTTCATGGTTAGTTTTTTTTCAAGGAACAATATAATTTCATTCAGTGAAAATAATGAGAATATTGTTGTTGCACATTGAATGTTAAATTAGAGTTGCACTATTGGTCATTAGTTGATCTCATTAGTACAAGGTATGTGGTGAATATAATAGCATGTTCAATATGTGGTGAAGGATATGTTCAAGTGGAAATGGCTTCATCTCGTCATATGAGTGATTCTTGCTTTTTAAGTATTTTAAAAATTTCTTTAGTTATTTCTACAAAGTTTGTAATGAATCTCCTAACAAAATTAATCTATCCAAAGAATGATTGGATCCCTTTCATAGTCTTGGGTATTGGAATCTTATCAATAGAAACAACCTATTAGGATCAATTCTAATCCCATCCTTTGACATAATGTTATCTAGTAGTTTACCCTCTGTAACAACAAATGTACATTTCTTAGGGTTTAATGATATGCCATACTCAATGGATTTTGAGAAAAATATTTCAAGATGTATGCAATGGTCCTCTGCTTTCTTGGAAAAATTAGTTAAGTAATTTTGGTACGCTACCATAATTATATCAATCAAATCAACAAATGTAACATCCATAGCTCTTTGGAAAGTTTCCCCAACATTGGTTAATCCAAGTGGAATCCTAACATAGACATAGGTGCCCCAAGGAGTGGTAAAGGTGGTTTTTTATTGCTCTTATTCCTTTACCACTTCCTGGTTGTATCCTAAAAAACCATCCATCATGGATAACAAATCACAACTAGTTTCTTTCTACAACATTGCCTTCATATTAGGCAATGGATAGTTATCCTTTAATGAAGATATATTCAAATTTATAAAATCAACATATAACCTTATATCTCCATTATTCTTTCTTACTAGCACCAGGTTAGAAACCCAAGTAGAATGCCTAATTGGATTTCTGATTCTATCACCTCTAAGTTTCATCAATTCTTGCTACATTTATGACCTGCCAATGTTGGATTGATTGGTCTTTGCTTCTATCTAAAAGGCTTAGCATTAGGTTTCAAAGGAATTTCATGTTGGAAGAGATCATTTCTATAGGAGCTTTCAAGTCATCATAAGACCATACAAAAACATTTATATACTATCTTAACAAATAAATAAGCATAAGTCTAATCTTAGGGTCTAAATTCCTCCCAATATAGAATTTCTTAGGGGAGGCTTTTGTACCTAGATTTATTTCTTCAAGATCTTTCTCATAGACAAAAGTG
The DNA here is from genome assembly GCA_007258455.2 of Sequoia sempervirens. NCBI lineage: Eukaryota > Viridiplantae > Streptophyta > Pinopsida > Cupressales > Cupressaceae > Sequoia > Sequoia sempervirens. The sequence goes on along the minus strand of VDFB02104840.1, from coordinate 17,931 downwards.
AATTTGGAAACACATCTATTTGAATTATCAAAGACCCTTTCGAAGGCTACCAACCCCTTTGGGATTTTATTAGTTTTTAACTGAATAATCTCATTTCCAAACATAATCTCTTTTTCATACATAATTTCTATAAAATTTTGAAAATCTATTTCTTGATTGTGGTATTCATCAATACAATATAAAAAAATTTAACAAATCTTGATCATCACTGAACATTTTCCAATTGCATGTACATTATCAAGAAATGATGGCCTATTCAACATTTCAATAGTAGATATACCAACAAAATTTATATCATCAATCCATACTGTAATATTAGCTAAGAAGTCAGTCATTGCATTTTTTATCTATTTATCCAATCTATAGAAAAAGCATCAAACATTTCTATAGCATCCCACACTGCAAACTTTTACTATTTTAATCTTTTATTTTTTGAAATAAATTTGGCTCTTACTTGGGATACTGCTAATTCTAGAAGTCTCCTAAGACTCTGAGCTTCTTAATTCTATGTTTGATTGTCATATTCAGTCCTAGCAGAAGTGCTTCATATTTTGTAACATTATTTATGCATTCAAATTTGTGAAATTGAGTTCTTGAAGGACTTGTATCGTTTGGTGACATCAAAATCACCCCAACTCTTGCTCCTTCTTTTGAGCAAGCTCCATCAAAGATCATTAACCATAAGCTATCATTTTACATCAGTTCTTGAATTTCTTTAGCCAATGGTTCCCTTTTTTCTTTCTCAAGTTGACAAACATAAACCTGGAAATTGTCAATGTCAGTATTAAAAAAATAGATTTATTCATCACATTCAATATCTTCAACCAAGTTTGGAGATCTTATTTACCTATTTAGCCTTACATTTTTTCCATTTATGGGAATCATGGCACATGATAAATCCAAATGCATTCTTCCACCCACTATTGCAACCCATTTTCTTGATAAAAACATCCCATATTGAGCTAGAATATCAACAACTATGATAGTCATCTTAAAATCTATTTTTGGGGAATGCAACAAATCTTAATTCCAAATATTTTATAATTCCAATCACTAGAACCTCTCTTGAATCCATTGTAAATAATATTATGTATGCTTTAATGACTTGTAAGCCTAACTCACTTGACACTCTAGCTTACTTGACACTCTATACAAGTCCCTAAAATATACCTATTTCATAGATACTTATGTAAGTGGCAACAATTTACCTTTGAAAAAATTACTTATGCACCCAATTAAAACTGGACCTTTGTGTAAATACAATTCATTATACACTTTCCAATTATTCAATTAAATGAAATGTAGAGAAATGAAATCATTAAAGCAAAGCACAATTACATGGTTGTTCACATGGTTAATTACAATGAAGGTCCTAATCCACTCATTGACTAAGACAAATGTACATTTCACTAGAAAATCACACTCACACTCCCATAACTTTATAAGGTAAAATGGGAGGGGTAGTTAGGTTCATAAATGATTTGTCACTCTCTCATTTATTAACCTATATATGTATATCCACTCGCAGAATCAGTGTGCACATCAAATACATCAAAAATAGATAGTTGAAGCAACATTATTATAATTATACTATTAACCCAAAATAATCAAGATTCATTATAGACACTAAGGAATAATATTACAATCACAAATCAACATGAATAAATTCCATCGCACACACTCATGCATTAAATTTTATCAATTGTTTTTAATTTTCTATAAAACAAGAACTAGATTTTTAATTGCAATCCTAGTATTGTAATCAAATTATAACAACACTCCATCTAACATTTGGATCAATTCCTCCACCACATTTATCATCCCTCTAACTCATACTCAAACCAATTTACTACTTAAATTCCCACTAAATCACTATTGTTAGATTTAGGATTAGTAAACACACACATAAGAAAATCCAAGCAACATACTCAAATTACTTGAAAGAGATTAAATGCTACTATCTAAGCATCATAAGAAAATTTTTATTAAAACTTATCTAATCATGTTAGTCATGCCAAACATAATTAAGGAAAAGCATGAACATAATTGTAGACAAACTAGTCATAAGATTTTACCAATTTCATTGCCATAATACACATTTGATTAGAAGAAAATATTCACAAATCTCTACCTTGATATTTCATTGCCATAATACACACTTGATTAGAAGAAAATATTTTCTCTACCTTGATATTGTAACAAATTAGCACTTGACTTTACAACCACCACATAGAGTGAATCGGTTTATCCAACATAATTCACATTCACAAAGAAAATTAATCAAACCTTGTATATGTATATGCATGTGTATCCCAAGAATCTGGCTTTCTAGATAGACAAACGAGCATAATTAATGGCATGCCATGTAATTCACATGAAACTATTTTTCCCTAATGAGCATGTTGTTTTTACAGATAGAAGCTAAAAAATTAAAGGAAAGGAAAGGTCCTTTTATAGTCCACGATACCAAGCGATTTGTTTTTGGGTCTACAGATGGCTTAAAGTATATGGGACTGCCTCGTACTCCCAATATATGGGAGGCACCTAACTCGTGCTCCACAATACGAGGTGTACATACCCTACCCTCTGCAATATTTGAACTTGTGACCTCTCTTTCAAGAGTACAAATTCTCCACCAACAGGCCAACTGCAAATGCATAATAAATCCTAATAGAAGAAACATACTAATATTGGGAACCCATGAATCAAGAGTTATGAGATTAGAAGCAACATTTTAAAATTCAATGGAGTTAACATAGTCATTAAGCATATAGAGTACAATGAACAAAAGTAATCAAATCATTGTCATTATAATTTTTTCATCATTAACTTTATGATTACGTAATCTAATCTTCTAATCTTATAAACAACTATATCTTTTGAAAGACCGCATGCTACTTTATTTTCCATAATATTCTACAAACTCTACATAACTCCAAAACATAATTCCATTCTATCCATATTTTTGAAGATAAGCTATACCTACCTATTTTTAAACTATATACATCAATCTATTTCATAAAAACTAATTGCTTGGGTAATGCAGGATCATGTTCCTCTTTCTTATCATAATCTTTTCCCGTATCTATATTCCCTCTGGTAAAACAGACTATAAAAAAATGGAAGGAGTTTGTTGGGAAGCGAGGCATGCAGAATCTGGACGTACAAATCTCACTAACGAGTACTTTGAGCACACGACATCCGGTCGGTTTCATTGATTTTAAAAAACCAGAGCTAAGTCAATCTTGTATAGAGTAGGAAATGGCGGCCCCACAATAGAACATCGTTGTTTTCCTGGCATGTGAGACGAAATGAATGAGCAATGTCAACGAATCGTTACAGGAACATTTCATGCGCCATAGCGAGGCCAAGAGCAGCAGCAAATCGGGAGCAGATTGAAAGTGGTCGATCTGCAACGTAGGGTGGGAAATGTTCCAATGGGCGGCTGCATTTCTATGTCTTCTTCCAACATCCATTTCACCCAAACGGCCAAACTAGTATTTCCAGATGGGAAAGTGAAGGAATTCAGCTAGCCCATCAGAGCAGGAGAGATTGTGGTGCAATATCCGGGCCATTTTATTTGCCATTCGGATTGCGTGGACATTGGGAAGTTCATGACCCCTCTTCATGCAGAGGCGGAGTTGGAATTGGGAGAGGTGTATTTTGTGCTTCCTCTGCGGAAATTGCAGTATGCCGTTTCCATGTCGGACATGACTGCCATGCTCTTTACTGCTAGTTCTGCCATCAAGAGCAAAGATGGTGTGCTCTGCAAAGTCGTGCCTGAGAAGAGGGGTGATCATTGTGAGGAGAGGGGTGATCACTATGAGGAGAAAAGTGATCATTGTGAGGAAAGGGGTGATCACTACGAGGAGAAGAGTGATCATTGTGAGGTTGCAGAGATAAAGAAGTGGTGTGATTCAGGAGGATCTGAGGGAATTGTTGCATCAAAGAGCAAGCTTGAAACAATTAGAGAGGGAATTCCTTTGTTATGAAATTTGGATCGTTTCCAAATTGCAGAGTTCTGGACTGAAGGTTTTGTTTGGTGATGGGGATGTTAGTCGATGTCATATTTGAGCTGGATTTCATCAGAACTTGGCGGATAAGCTTGGTTCAGTCCGCCCAGCATGGATATGGACGATCTTTCCCAGGTGATCTGCCAGCTATTATCAAGTCAACGTGAGGCTTGGGGTAGTTGCATGTATGGTTTTAAGTCCTTGTCCTTGGAGGATCATCTTGATGGTGACAACGACTTACCTTTTTCACTTTAATTTGCCAATTACAGTGAGTAAATCTTTACTGCCAAATTTGATATTGGAACTAAAGGTTCTATACAAGTTTCAATCCAAGAATATTCGAATAAGTGTTTTGATTTTATTTAGTTTTTTAAAAATGAAATTTGGAAGATAGATTGATAGTGTTTTTGGATAGAATTGTGTAGTAAATTTTAATATTAATGTTTTCGATCACATTTTATTATTCATTATTATATTATATATTTTCAAATGTATTTAAAGTAATCTTAATTATTATTATGAATTGTATAAGTATTATGTTTCTTAAATCTAAAAGTTTTTTTGGTTCTTGTAGTTTAATATTAGATATATTAAAATAATAATAGTGTACATTTTAATATAGAGACTATAGACATGTAAAAATGGCTTAACATATATCACACATTTTGAATAGCATTTTGTCATTATCAGCATCACTTTCATTATCACTATTGCATTTCACTTTCATTAAACATCATTAATCCCCTTTTAACATCATTAACCCTATTTTCCTCTATTAATTAAATAATCTTGAATTGTTTAATTAATTCACCATGTCACCACTTAATTTAACCTTATTTTTCTAATTAATTAAATAAACACAAAATATTTAATTATGTCACTAACATACCTTATTCATCTAAGTCAATTAAATTATTATCATGAATTATTTAATTAATCTACTTTCTCTTCTCCAAAATAATTAGATCAATTATTCATTTTTTTCAAAATCACTCAACATGGTCAAACAAATAAATATACCTTTTATTTATTAAAGTCAAACACAATTTGCACATTCCTCTCCAACATTAATTAATTATTAATATAATTAAAACATCCTCACATATCTTGATTGAATAAATTATGACCACTGATTTCTCAATCTTTTTCCCAATCCCACTAATTATGTTAATCCCACCAAACACTCAAACTAATTTCTTCAATCCCACTAAACACTCAAACTAATTTCTTCAATCCCACTAATCATTCAATCTAATCCCACTAATTATCCAATTAAATCCAGGTTAATTGGATCAACCAAATGAGTTGATTGATCAATCAATTCCTCTCAACGGTTTTCAACCGTTAATCCTGATCTTTCATTATTGAATCCTAATCATTCATTTGAAACTTGTAAATATGTAAAACAACCTTCATCCTTCTCATAAATAATCTAGAGAATTTGTAGAAAATTCATGTCAATGTGATTCTTGAGCAAATTAAGCAAACACCCTTGCATTTTAGTTCATTGTCATCATCATTAATCAAGATTTTGCAAACCAAGGAGGCTTTGTGTTGACGAGCAATCCAACATATCAAGATCAACACAAATACACTCTGACATGGGATGGTAAGATTGTGTGGTTTGAATTCATTTATGTTTCCATTTGTTTGTACTAATTTCGTTTGCCAAATTCATAACTACAACAATTGCATTTCATGAGTAAGTTGGGTTTTATCCTTTTTTAAAATATTTCATTTGGTGAATTCATTGATACTAATATAATTGATCCATATTCCCCTTACACAAAGACATTAATCATTGCTCCTATGAGGCCACCACCTTAGAGCTCCACCAAACCACTACCACTCTTCAAGATCAATCCTTTGCTCTTACTTGACAACTAAGAGTTATCGAATTCCACCAATAGAAGCAAAATATTAACAATAATTTTATCAAAGGAGCTCAAATCAAAGCCCATCTTCATTGGCTTAAAATTGATGAGAAAATTCAAAGGAATTCTTTCACTCCTTGCATGCTCAGCACACTTCTCGTGCTATTAAAAGAATCAAGGAAGGCCATCACCTTTTGATAGAGTTTCCTGCTATCATTCAAGCTTTTGATTATGTAATTCCCAACATCTTTTCCCTAATACATTAATAGTTAAAAATAGGATGGACATTTTGTTTGCAATACAGAATTAGTATCAAACACGCCACATTACACTCCTTCATACTCATGGTGTCATAGCATTGTGCAATGACACACTTTGCATGCACACTAATGAACAATGCCAAGAAAAAGATTCAAAAACACCATGAGACAATACATTATGATTAACACTAATAATGAGATATGGAGGAGAGTCAAGGTCAACCTATGAACCCTACAAATTTCCTACCAAGCCACTCCCTTAGCATCTCTAGATTCAAGAAAATAGGGTAATTCTATAAAAGTTTAGATGGCAAGGTCCAATGAGCAAGAATTTCACATTATAGAGCCTAATTTACATGGCTCAAACCTTGAGGTTTGGAGTGCAAGCTACATCTTGTAGCACCTTAGAATTTAGAGTCTCCAAGAAATGATAGAAATGTTAAGGTTATGCTTCTACTCCTAGTCCTGCCAAGTAGAAGCACAACCACAATGTTACATAATAGCCAAGCAAGCCTTCATGTTGCTCTTAAAGGTTACATTTTGAGACACCATCCCAAATCCAATAGCCAAGACTTTTGCCTCAACTCCTTCAGTGTATCTTTTAAAGGCTAGTGGTTTAAGGTGAAGGATACCATGTATCTTACCTACTAGTACATTTGTAGCACCACCCACCTATTAGACCTCTTGATGAGGCCTTTCTTTCCTAAGCTACTCCTCCTCTTCAAATTGGTGAGGATTTCAAGAACTTTCTCCTTCCCTAAACTAGCTCTCTCCAAAACCCTAAGATAGCAAAGAGACAATTTCGCATGCTTCCTCCTACTTTAAGGGAGGAAAACTCAAAATAATATATTGAAGAAAACCAACTATTTTCTACCTAGAAACACCTTCCTCAAGTTAGGCATGTATCACATTTGGTGAATCCTCACTCTAAAACTTGGGAGAGTCTATAAAGGGCCTCCTTGATGAGTGTAGTATTACTTTGAAGGAATTTTCCCTTCACAAGCAAGATCAATGGATTAACAAAAACATATTAATTCCAATATAATTATCTACCATGTATACAAGGGACAAGCACACACGCAAATACACAACTCAATGATCCTAATATTGCAACATGGGCTCTAACACCAAGTGTAATGTCATAAACTTTCACATAAGACATTAATTATTAAAATAAGAACATTTTTTTTGTGATACATAAGTGGCATTGAGCAAGCCACACTTCACTCCCTCATGGGCCTATAGTCTCACTCGTCATGAAATGATGTAAATTCGACATGTACACTAATACACAATGCAAGATGGCACAAGTATAAGGCTTAAAAACAATATAGGACAAAACACCATGATTAAAACTAATAATAAAATATAGAGGGGAGTCAAGGTTCCTAATCCAACTTATGAACCTATGAAAATTTCCCACCAAACCACTCCCCTAACATGTCAGGATTAAAAAAGGGAATTCTATAAAAGTTCAAACTATAGTGTCCCACCTATAAGTATTCCAAACTATAGAACCTAATTTACATGGTTTATACCTCTCGGTTTCGGGTGAAAGTTACATCTTGCAACACTTCATACTTTGGAGTCTCCTAAGAAATAGAAGAAATATCAAGATTTTGCTTCTACTTCTCCTAGTCCCGCCAAGTAGAGTCATAGCCACAAAGCTATAGAATAGCCAAGTGATCCTTTGTGTTGCTCTCATAAGGTTGCATTTTGAAACACTGTCCTAGAGCAAATAGCCAATCATTGTTAATGGAATTATCGCAAAATAAATGAAAAGAAATGATTGCAGAAAATAAAAACAATTGAAAGACCAAAAATACACAAACAAGGAAAAACATGGAATTTTATAGTGGTTCGCCAACTGGCTACATCCACTTTTAGCAGGGAGAATCTTTTATTGAATTTTGTTTTTCAATACACCATATGCTACAGCATAAACCAACTTCAACCAAAGATAATTACATTTCCAAGTTCAAAAGATAGCAGTCCTTAAAGAAGGAATGTAAAGAGGTACGAGAGAGTTACGAACAAGAAGTTCGTTGGACTTCATATACCCAACAACCTCTATCTCAACTCTTTTGATTTTTCAATTTTTTCATCGTTGACTTTATGATTATGTGATCTTGTGATCTTATGAATTTGGAGACCACTTGCTACTTTATTTTCCATATTTGACAGCTCTAAAACATAATTTCATTCCATCCATATTTTTGAGAATAGCCTCTATCTGTTTTTTAAATTATATATATATATATATACAAAAACAATATTTTAGTATAAAATAATCTTTTGCTGAATCCACATTCCTTCGTGGTGAAACAGAATTTATAATAAAAAAGGAAAGAGTTTGTTAGAAGCTGAGGCATGGAGAATCTGGACGTACGAATCTTAAGAAATTAGTACTTTGATTACACATCATCTGGTCGGTTTCATTCATTTTATAAAAACCAGAGCTTGGTCAATCTTGTATAGAGTAGGAAATGGCGGCCCCACAATAGAGCGTTGTTATTTTCCTGGCATGTGAGACGAAATGAATGAGCAAGGTCAACGAATCGTTACAGGAACATTTCATACGCCATAGCGAGCCCAGGAGCAGCAACAAATTGGGAGCAGACTGAAAGTGGTCGATCTGCAACGCAGGGTGGGAAATGTTCCAATGGGCAGCTGCATTTCTATGTCTTCTTCCAAAACCCACTTCACCCAAACGGCCAAACTAGTATTTCCAGATGGGAAAGTGAAGGAATTCAGCGAGCCCATCAGAGCAGGGGAAATTGTGGTGCAATATCCGGGCCATTTTATTTGCCATTCGGATTGCGTGGACGTTGGGAAATTCATGACCCCTCTTCATGCAGAGGCGGAGTTGGAATTGGAAGAGGTGTATTTTGTGCTTCCTCTGCGTAAATTGCAGTACGCCGTTTCCATGTCGGACATGGCTGCCATGCTCTTCACTGCTAGTTCTGCCATCAAGAGCAAAGATGGTGTGCTCTGCAAAGTCGTGCCTGAGAAGAGGGGTGATCATTGTGAGGAGAGGGGTGATCACTATGAAGAGAAGAGTGATCATTGTGAGGAGAGGGGTAATCACTATGAGGAGAAGAGTGATCATTGTGAGGTTGCAGAGATAAAGTCGTGTGATTCAGTAGGATCTGAGGGAATCGTTGCATCAAAGAGCAAGCTTGAAACAATTAGAGAGGGAATTGCTTTGTGATGAAATTTGGATCGTTTCCAAATTGCAGAATTCTTGACTGAAGGTTTTGTATGGTGCTGGGGATGTTCGTTGATGTCATATTTGAGCTGGATTTCATCAGAACTTGGCGGATAAGCTTGGTTCAGTCCGGCCAGTATGGATATGGGCGATCCATTACAGGTGTTGTGCCAGCTATTATCAAGTCAACGTGAGCCTTGTGGTAATGGCATTTATGGTTTTACGTCTTTGTCCTTGGAGGATCAATTTGATGATGTCGACCACTGGCTTTTTAACTTTAATTTGACATTTCCTGTGAGTAAATCTTTATTGCAAATCTTGATATTGGAACTAAAGGTTCTATTAAAGTTTTGAACCCAAGACTATTTGGTTAGGTGTTTTTATTTGACATAGATTTTTTAAAATGAAACTTTGAAGATGATTATAGTGTTTTTGGATATAATTGTGTAGTAATTTTTAGTATTAATGTTTTGGATTATATTTGATTATCTATTATCGCAATAAGAAAAAATTATTAAGTGATATATTTAAAGCAATTTTAATTGTATTTTAAATCTGGAAGATGTACTTGGTTCTTGTAATTTAATATTTTATATATTGAAAATATAATTGTATGCATTTTAATACACAAACATTAGTTGTCACTCTTATGAGGCCACAACCTTAGAGCTTTGCCAAACCACCACCGCTCTTGAAGCTCAACCCTTTGCTCTTACTCTACAACTAAGAGACCAAATTCCATCAATAGAAGCAAATTGTTGGCAATCGCTTGATCAAAAGAGCACAAATCAAGTCCTATCTTTACTCGCTTAAAATTGATGATAAAATTTCCATGGAATTCTTCCACTCCTTGTATGCTACTAAAAGAATCAAGGAAGGTCATCACCTCTTGATAGAAGTTCCTACTATCATTCAAGGTTTTGTGCTTGTAATTGTTAAAGCTTTTTTCCAAGACACTAATAGTTAAAAATAAGAGGAATATTTTTTTTGTGATACAAAGGTAGCATCAAGTAAACCATAGTACACTCCATGCTCATGGTGTCACAAGATTATGTAATGAAATAATTGGCATGCACATCAATAAAAAAATGTAAGGTGGCACATGTAGAAGACTTTAAAATGTCATAGAAAAAACACTACAATTAACACTAATAATAAGATTTGGAGAGGAGACAAGGTTCCCAAAAAAACCTATTCAAACCTCAATAACTTACCTACCAAGCCAGACCCCTGACATCTCTATATTCAAAAAAATAGGGAAATTATATAAAAAATTAGATGACAAGGTCTAACCTATGAGAATTTCATATTGTAGAGCCTAGATTACATGGCTTGAACCTTGTTTGGGGTGCAAGTTGCATCTTACAACATCTTAGACTTCAAAGTCTCCCAAGAAATGGTAGAAAAAAAATTAGATTTTACTTATACTTCTCTTGGTCCCACCAAGTAGAAGAATAGACATGAAGATACACAATAGTCAAGAAACCCATAATGTTTCTTTCATAGGGTTACATTTTAAAAAACCATCCCAAATCCAACAACTAAGCCTTTCCCTCAACTCCTTTAGTGGATCCTTCAATAATTGGTGGTTTAAGGTGAAGGAGATCCTTTATCTTCCTAACTAGTGCATTGGTAGCACCACCCAACTTTTGAACCTCTTGATGAGGCCTTTCTTGCCTATGTTTCTCCTCCTCTTCATACTAGAGAGAACTCTAACAATGTTCCCTTTCGCTAAAATAGATCTCTCTCAAACCCTGCGATGGTAGAGAGATATTTGCTCATGCTTCCTCCTGCTTTGAGGGAAGAAACTTTGAAAGTAAATACATCGAATGTAGGAATCATTTAAATGAGATAAGGATAAAACAATTAAAATGAAATGTGTATATGAGATTAAATTAATTGTGTAAGAGGGATGGTAATTAAGATTTTAAAATTAGTTCTAGAAGGAATAGATTGAGATGAGAGAGCTAGTAACATCTACATACATGATTCATGTATTTGTGATTTTAACCTAAATGGTATGACCTTGAACTTCCTATGCAAACAAAAATCTAGAGTTATTAGAACTTAAGTACTTAGAACAATTGTTTGTATGTACCTACACCTAAAAATGAAACACTTTGTGGCATTGAAAAATAATATTTAAACTTTATAAGTTAGGGTGTCGAAGGGTTATTATATCCTCCTTGTACCTTGAGCGAAACCCTTATGACATATTCAACAATTTTGATAAAAAAACATTAAGATGCACCAAGCAGCAAATGAAACTAATGATAGTTCACAGTTATAATAATGAGAGTTGAGTACTAAGAATAGAGTGACATGGGTGATGGATTAAAATAACACAATAATTATGTTTTTAGTACTTTATGAAGTAAAATTTGATGTAATTATAATGACCAGTTAGTGTGAAATGGGGCTTTCACAGAGATATTTGTGACTTTGATTATGGCAAGTGATTGTATTAAGTAGTTTTGGATGATATTTGATGATACAAATGATCTATTGGTAGTGTCCTTGCATACATTTCCTATGCAAATAATTTGAACCTTTTGGTATAATAATTGACACATAATTACTAGTTTGGACTAAGTTAATGTAGATCCATAATTAATTTTGACATCTAAAAAAGTGGGCAAATGATACTCTTGTAGTTTTAAATCTAGTCTAGAGGAAATGCTACTTTAAGATCTAGGAATTTTTTGAGTAAGGAATGTTTTTTAGTGTAAATCCAAGTTTAGGTGCAAATGTGAGTTCCAAATCATTAAAAATATGTTCTTAAGAAATATGCTTAGGAAATCCATATAAAATTATGTAAAACAGAGGCAAAAGGTGCAAAGGATGAACTTATCATCTTTGCATTTTCCCCCCATTTTAGTGTGCACAAAAATATTGTAAAGAATACCAAACTTAAAATAAAAATACAGTAGGGCAGGGCCCTATTTCCGGGATTATTTCACCAAGTAATTTGGGTGCGGCTCTGCATTTGGTCATGAGCTCTGGTCTCCCCATCAGGTAGTGCTTGGGAGGTGTTGGCGCCGGCGCTTGATCGCGTTAAAAAGTTTGCAGTATGCGGTTTATGGGGGTGGGTGCTGCCCGTTCTGGATCCTGAAATGAAATACAATAATAATTGAAAGTATAATAGCTAGAGAAATATTCTATATTTAATCTATGAACTATACATAAATTTTAGAGTGATTAGTAATGCTTTGGCCCCTTGATTTTCTATATTACACAACTTGGGCTACACACAGTTCAAGGACAAAATATTTTAACAAAAATATAGCATGACAATATAATTATTGGTGTATTAAAAAACAAACCATAAGCATGATATAGTAGGCATGAACAACTAAGGATAAACATGCTAATCCAAGTATGGAAATCTTGGGTATAAATATGTGATAAGGAAATTATAGGAAAAATGTAGTACCCAAAAAAAAAATTATATGATCATTAATGTTGCTAAATTTAATATATAAATTATGTTTATATAATTATCATGTTGTGTTATTATTAGTTTATTTTTACTTATATGAACATGGTTATCTATCTATCACTTTGAAAAATGTTTAAACTGCTTGATTTTATCATAGTTGGAAAATAACAAATTAATTAAATCATTTATAGAGATTTTCTAACTAAATATCTATGTTTCTACTAGTCTATTTCATAATTAAATATATTAATTTAATTCATATATTGTTGATTATATTTTGATGTTTGAGCATATCTTGATTATACTAACATTTTTTTTGTGAGTTTGTGTCCCTAATGGAGGGAGAGTATAATGGTCGATGATAGTGTTACCATTATTTATAGACATAATAGAGAGGTTTGGTAAAGTACATTTTAGGTTTCTCTGATTAGTCAAAACTTTCGTAAAGTCCAATGTTAGTTCATTTTGGTGTTTGATATACTTCTTACCATTGAATTGATTCTCCCTCAACCCTAGCTTGACTCATTTGGCTATTTTCTTAGCTCATACCTTGTGTATGCATCACATGCATTATTCTTACTTTGATAATTAATTCATCGTCATAATGGTAGATTTCCTATAATTATTATCTTGAATAAAACTATTCTTAACCTGTTATCTTACATGTTGTGATAACCAAAGTATCATAAATAAACTTTTTTCTCATGAGTTTAACATGTTTCGGATGGACTAACCTTGGGTGCTTAGGTATCAATTTAAAATATTGTAATTTTATTGTTATTAATGTGCCACTTGAATAAAAAGTGACATGGTACATAGTTTGACTTATGTGAATATTGAAAATTTGTACTAAAAAAAAGTGGTGGGAAAATCCATCTCAACCTCCATGTAACACTATCTTTAACATCATTAAATTAGAATCATTTCTTAATAATTTGAAGGAAGCACAAGGCAAATAGGCATATTTTAATCTTAAATTCTTGGCATTTTAGATCATTTCAAAGTTGAGGGTGAAATTGCACAAGCTTTTAAATTCTTGGCACAAGTGAGGTCGTTATTCAATATAATATACTTTATGTAAATATATATATATATGCAAATTTTCAACTAGGATGCATTGTGAGGATGTAGAAGCAATTGGAGAGATTGAATGGGATTGCTTGAATATGAAAATAAAAAATTACAAAGGATACTTAATAAATCTTTGGTTCATATGCATCTATCAAATTAATATTCTTTTCCTTTTTTAATTTCAATGTCTTTACCACCATTGAGGGGTTAAGTGTTGCATGAGAATATTATTTTAAAATAAATAGATAGCTCTACAAAGAAGTGGAGAGGAAAAGAGGAGGAATGTAGAAGTACAAGGATAGATTGGAATCTTGAAAATGCATGTGCATAAACAACATGATTCTAACTAACTAGATTTACTCTATTTCATGAGGTGGTGAGAAATAGAAGAGTGGAAGCACATGTTAGGTTTAAAAGATATATATAATTGTGTTATGATTTTATAACTCCAATCATTATATAAAGAGGTGGGATCATTAGATATAGGAATAACAATGTAATTTGCAAGTATTAAAAGCATGTAAATGGAAAGGAAAAGTATACATGAATCGTTAACTTCGCATTCAAATGGGTAGACATTTGAAGGGTGGAGATAAATCAAGCCAATATCACATGTGTATATTACTTCAAGTTCCATGACACACCTTATTTCAATGTTGTTGTAGAATTATAGGATTGGAAAGTAATTTTACATAAACTTGTACGAATTCTTGAGAACTATTCACCTCTATAACATATACTCAAAAAAGTTACAACACTTTAGGATTCTCTCTAAACAAATTTAATATTTCTAGTGTGACTCATGACCTTGACTTATTAAGGAACATAAATTTGATAAAATTTATTGATCATTAAGGAACATGGCTTGGGAGAAGACAAATTAACTCTAAAGACCATAATATGTTAGATGCATAAGACAACTGAGAGGGGGGGTGAATCAATTGCATATCAAAACCCTTATTAACATTCATAGTTGTATTAACCCTTAAACCCTTAGCAACCAGTAAACCCTTATCATGCATTAGCAGAATGTAAACATATGAAACAATAATGCAAACATATCCAACACATAATAAAACTAGATTTATGTGGAAAACCTAAGAAGAGAAAAACCACAATGAGAAGTAGCTCACAATATAAAGTAATAGAAACGCTGAATACAATAGGCTCACTATCGAAGGGCTCACTACCCCAAAAGAAAGAAGGGCTCACTGTCTAGAAGAAAGAAGATAGAAGAAGGGGTGGCTCCCTGCCAATTTGAATTGCTAACAATGCATCTCTCTTATGTAGAAGGTACAGTTTCTCTGAAACACAAACAACTCATTCAACAAACTAAAATGTAGACACCTTCTACTCAATACATCTAGGAATCATAGGCATTAAAGCTCACACTTGATCACATTCACATCTTTCACATCACACACCTTCTCTACTTAATCCACACAAAAATTCACCTTGTATTTATACCATCCTTGACCTAAAACAATCTCAATTAGGTTGGCTTTAAGGAAATGTATGCACCTCAACTATGCAACAACAAATAAGTAAGCACCAAACACTTCCACAATGTAAAGAAGTGAAGTAAAACCATGCCACAACTTAACTGGGACCCAAATCTACACTGACATGTTTCTCAACACTTCCACAAAAAACAATCATCCACTATAATTAGTGCTAGCACACCAAGTTGACCAAACCTTCCCTGGCATTAACAAGTGGCCATAAACACACCTCTCTGGGTTTGGAAACATCTCACTGACCACACAAAAACATTCCAAAACATCTCAAAATATTCCACATCATCAAAATATTCACCACTACTATTGCAACCACCTGAAACTTAAGAAAACCTTTATTTTGTGCAACCAAACACACTAGCACAGACATCCAACACACCAAACAACCTTGTGGAACACCACAACACCTAAAAATTCAAGGGAAGGTAGATAGAGATAATATATGCACATTCCCAAATCCATAAGAAAAGAACCTTCACTATGGAGAAATGTGGAGCTATCTCATTTCTCTTAGACACCCTCTTTCACCAAACAGACATACTATCAAACACATCTTCCACTACAGTATAATCTAGAACCTGAAACTCTAGATATACAACCTCTTAAAACCTATAATCATCATATCCAAACTACATAGGCATATCCTCAACCATGAAGAAATTTAGAGCAAAAAATGAACACTCTATCACATTGAACTTTCTTTTATTCAAATTTTCTCAAAAGCACTTGGAAACCAAGTGAACCAACTATATCAGTAACACTACTAACGTCTCTACAATGCATCTACAACATTTGAAACATGTCTCGTCAACTAAATCACATCCAACTATCTCTCCAAACATGTAACTTTTGCAAGCAGAGTAAAGTATGACATCAATGACAACACCAACAACATTATGTTAACATCAATACTAACAACTCCAGTGCTAAGGTTTGACATCATCAACACCACCAGTATTCCAACACTCTCTTAATACAAGGGATTGACATCAATAACAACATCCAATCAACTCACAAACAACTCAAGCTTTCAACAATCTCCCCCTTTGTCATTGATGGCAACATCGATTCTAAAAAACCATAAATAACAAAAGCAATCAACAACAACTTTGCACCAAGCATCAACAAGAAGCACTCCCCTGATAGTAGCAACTCTTTACTCATCTCCATAGAGTTCTTCTTATACAACACCAACTCTCTCTCTCCCTTTGTTTAGAAAATAATTTTACATGCATTGCACTAACTCTCTCCATGTTCTTCAAATTCTCTCTCCCCCTTTGACATCAATGGAAAAGGGTCATAGATTCATCCAACTCTCTTTCTTGTATTGAAATATTTGTATCTCCCCATTTGACAACATTTAAAGGGTAAAACCTACACATTTCACACATCATCTGCATAGAATTTTTCTTTTGACATCTACATACACTACTTGGAACACCAACAAGCAACTGCACTTATTTTTTGCACTCTCCCCCTTAGGGGCCCAAAAATATGCTCCATCTGACTTCACAACCAACAATACTACTACCTACTCCCCCTGAGAGGTAGCCTTCATCAATCTAGAACAAAAGAATAAATCTTGAATTGCTCCATTGGACTGATGCACACTCTTATGCATCTAGTTGAAAGGAGGGGCAACAACAATAAGCTTTTGTTGGAGATAATCAAAATTATCTTTAGGAAGAGCCTTTATGAAAATATCTTCAACTTGATCTTTTGTAGGTACATACTCTAGTTTCACCTTATTTTCTATAACTTTCTCTCTCAAGAAGTGATACCAGATTGAGATATGGTTTGTTCTTGAATGCATCACTAGATTCTTTGATATATTGATAGCACTTGTATTGTCACATATGATAGAAATAGGTTCATCATATGAAATTTTGATATCCTTCAATGTCTGCTTCATCCACAATACCTATGTGCAACAAGATTTCGTTGCAATGTACTTTTCCTTTGGATTAGATAATGATATTGAATCCTACTTCTTACTCAACCATGAAATCAATCTTCTTCCAAGAAAGAAAGCACCTCCACTTGTACTTCTTATGTCATCCACACATCCTACCCAATCTATATTTGTATAGGAACTTAAAGAGAAATCAGTATCCTTCAGATACCATAGACCATAGTCTAAAGTGCTTTACAAATATCTAAATATCCTCTTTACTATTTCCACATGTGATTCTCTAGGATCTTATTGAAATCTAGTCACAAGATAAACTTCATGCATGATATCTAGTCTAGTAGCAATTAGATATAGCAGTCCACCAATCACTGATTTGTACTTGCTTTGATCAATCTTAGGAGATTCATCATTCTTTCTCAACTTGCAACTAGTAACTATAGGAGTACATACCATTTCAGAGCCTTCCTTTCCAAACTTCTTCAACATTTCCTTGACATATTTTTGTTAAACAGGTGCAAGACAACTAAGAGGGGGGGTGAATCAGTTGTCACAAAATTCAAACTTAAAAAAATTCAATATTTATCAATTCCACAACCACACTATTTTGTTATTAAGTAAGCGCATGAAACAAAAATAA
>VDFB02104839.1:0-27945 GCA_007258455.2 Sequoia sempervirens | reverse complement strand
GGTTAAGGTCTGAGGTTGTTTGAAACCCTGGGGAGGTTGAGATTTGAGTGCTTAGGAGTTAATTTTTATGAATCTCGAGTTTTCTTTGGCGTTCATGGTGGAGGACTGGTAGTGGAGGATTTACCAGTCAGATTTAGGGCATCTTTATGTCACTTCCATTATTGACCATTCGAAGCCATAGAGAACCTAAGTTGATATGAAGTTGAAATTTGGCTTATTAGGATTAAGTTCGTGCTTAGTAGATTCGGAGCTGGAGGCCCATTTAATCGCTTCGTGTTTCTTGCGCATTCAAAGCGGCCATCGGGTTTCCGAGGTGTCTGCGAAATTTCCGCACACCCAGATTTTCTCGGATTTTTCCATTTCCCCGGAGTGTGAAGAATTCCCGGAATTTTGAACTGCCCGCGGAAATCCAGCTTACCTGGATTCTTCCGGTTTTCCGCCTGGTTCCACTTGATTTTGATTTTTGAGATTGAAGTAATAAATCAAATGTAGGATGATGATTTCTTGTTGTTTAATGGATGAATCTTATGATAATCATGCATCTCTTTTGTTCGTATTGATGATTTATTTGATGAAATGATGTCTCGGCTGCGGGAGTCCATCTGGGTCGGATTTCTCCGAAATTCCGCCCCGACTAGATTTTCCCGGATCACCCCATTTTCCCAGATTTTCAAGATTGGTGTTTAATGATTTATCTAAATGATTTCATGTGGTTTTGAGGCTAATCTCTTGATTTAAATATGGATGATAATTGGATTTTCATGAGGCTCTTTTATGAATGCAGGCTGAATCGAGCAAGGTAGCAACAGGAAAGTCCAAAGGAGATACAGAAGGATCTTCAGTTACAGATGCGGAAAGGATAAAGCTGGATATGAAGAACCAGTTGCCGGATAGTAAGTTGGCTTCAGTTTGGTCAGAGGTCTCGGATACCAATGTGGGAGCTTGGAAATATGAGGAGTTCAAAGAAAGGATAGCTCAGAGGGATTTATCGGTTCTGACCAAGGGAATGGTGAAGTCCGGGCTGGCTCATGTGGCAGGATTTCCTCCTGCGATTCAATGCTTTGAATTAATATTGGAGTGTGCTCGACATTATGACCTTGATACACAGAGGATCGTTAGTCCTGATGGGAGAGTACTGGAAAATTTTAATCCAGTCTCCATTGCCCAGGCATTTGATATGCCAGACTTACCATGTGTGTGTGCCTTGGATATGGACTTGGCTAGGACCTATTATGAGGATGAACCTACCAAAGCCCAGCAGATGATCAATTCTTGGCTGGAAAAGCCAAAGTCTCATTTCTCTAAGCTGCCTAAACAACTACGCAGAGTCAAGTTTCGACAAGATATATATGATGCAATCATTAATCAGTTGAGTAGGGTAAGGTATTTGAAGAGGCCGACATATGAGGTGTACCCTGAGCTGCACCTAGGGAATTCAAATTATAGAAGAGCAAATGATGCATTCACTATGCATATTACTAGGTTGCTTCAAAATGCAGAGCATGTGAGAATTTCTAATGGAGCCAAGGAACTGATTAAAAGATATGGAGCCTGGTTTATACAATTCCCCACTTTCTCCTATATCAGAATTGATGGATGTCCGACTACTCCATACAAATTGCCAAGATATCCCACTGACCACATCATACTCTTGGAGGTTACCCGGTAGATATGTGATTTCGATGTTGTTAAAAATGTGAAGCACAAGACAGGGTTTGGTGGGGATTTTCCCTTGAAAATTGGTATAGGTGAAGTCTTCCCTTCAATCCAATCGGCTCATGCATCAGGGGAGAAGTTGAGTACTTTTGGTTTCTCTTTCCATTCTAAGAGGGCAAGCTTTGACATCACTGGCGAAGCACAGAAGAAGGCTACTAAAGAATATCACCACAAAGATGATCTAGAGGACTACTGGGTGAATAACAAGGATGAATTTGAGGTGAGAAAGAAAAGGTATTCTAGGCTTCCAGTTGATGTAATCAGGATGTACAATGTCAAGTTGATTCCTCATCAGTTAAAAGATGATGGAAATTTAGTCAAGCATCATGCATTTGAATCAGTCAAGGATAGACCCATTGGAGAGATAAACTGGTCAGAAAGGGAAATAACTGTGCTGGAGGAATTGATGGCTTCTATTGTGAAATCCACCAAGTCATGGCTAAAACATAAAGTATGGGAATTGAAGAGTGAAAAGGTACCTTGTACTTTCAATCTGATGGGAAATTTGA
This sequence comes from Sequoia sempervirens, assembly GCA_007258455.2. Classification (NCBI taxonomy): domain Eukaryota; kingdom Viridiplantae; phylum Streptophyta; class Pinopsida; order Cupressales; family Cupressaceae; genus Sequoia; species Sequoia sempervirens. The sequence goes on along the minus strand of VDFB02104839.1, from coordinate 25,720 downwards.
ATGCTCACTCTACCTCAGAGGAATCAGGTGAGGATGATTCTATAGGAAAAACCAAGGTAGGCTCACCTTTTAAGATTAAAATCAAAGGCCCTAAGGAGGGTGAGCCTGAAAACCTAGGGGAAAGAAGAGGTGTCATACTGTGAAAATAGGTAAGTCTACCCAAGAGGAGGAACTTGAGAAAGCAGAGAAGGAAGACATTCCTCCAGAGCCAAAAAGGATAAGGATAACTAGGGCCTCTAAGAAGAAAGATCAAGAAACTTCTAAGGATAAGTCACATCCTCATGTGGTTAATGTGGAGAGCTTAGGAGAGAAAACCAAGGTTTATTCAAGAAGGTCAAGAACTCCATCTCCCAAAGATACTATGCAAAAAGCAGATCCCCTTCCAATAGCATCCACTATGGAACAACAGAAAGATGCCTCTCATTCATTGGGTATACCTGAGTAGATGACTCAGGAAGAGCATGAGACCAGTGAGGAAGTGGAACCATTTAAGGACAGGAAACTTTATGGTGCAGCTACTGAGTTTGAGGTAGGAGATGTGGAAATGCATCATTCTCTGTTGGTACAATATGAAGATTCTCCTACAAGTAGTAAAGATAATAGACCTCCTGAGAAGGAGGATGTTTTGTTAAGACTCCATCACCCCTGCATGAAGAGGAGCCAGAATTGGGAAACAAAGGTGATCAATCTCCTGAAAAGAAGAAGGATGAAATGATAGATCAGCATGAAGAGGTCAAGAAAGATGAAACCAGGTGGATCCTGTTGTTCCAGATTGGCTAGACAAAGAGATCAGAAGGAAGTAGGTCATTGTTGAGGACACTCCTCTCAACTGGGATGAAATGTTGGCCAAGATTGGAAAGGGTAAGAGAAAGACGGTATCCAAGGTGGTTTCCAAGATCGAAAGGGATGAAGCTAGAAATAGGGTTATTCATATTGTCACCCCTACTGCAGGTAAAAGTAAAGATGAGGTCACTGGGGAGGATTATAATGTACAAACCATTAATCTTGGGCCCACTTCTATGGAGCAAGATATTGAAGAGTATGAGGGGTCTAGTGCAGTGATCATTGGGAGATTGAGGAAGGAGACATAGTCTAAGCATAAACTAAAGAAAGAGAATGAAAGGATTAGGAAATGTCTGGAAGATTTGATGAAGCTCTTACAATCTTTTCAACCATCCTCTTCTACTACTGTTGGTTTCTTGCCGAAGGAGACCATCTCTGAAATAGAAAAGATGAAAGCTTCTACTCTAGCTACAATAAATTGGTTGTAGGAGGTACACGTTAAGGGAGATGATGCAATAAAGGAGATCATTTCAACTGGAAAGGATGCAATAAGGGCTAAGGATTGGTTAGATTATGTTTTATCTCAGGATAAGGACACTGATCTCTTATTGCAGAAAACCAAAACAATCATGGAGTATAATAAGGGTCAGCTAGTTGTTGATGGAATTCTTTCTTCATCTAGGGTTAATGAGCCTTGGGAGTGGTTTGAAGCCCTGCAAATCTGACCGAAAACTATCAAGAATATCTACAAACAAAGGAAGCAGATTGATGGTAATTTAACTAATTTTTATGATGGATGCATGGCCTTTTTTGAGATAATGACTAGTAGGAGGAAGATCGCCCCTAGGTACTTGAGTTTGGAACAATTGAAGGAATGGTGGCATGATGTCTATTCCCCTGATATTGAAAATTTTGTGACAGGGCACCAGTTGGATGATGCAGCTACTTATCTGGTTGTGGTGGATAAGTACTTGGAATATAAGGGTGATTGGGATACAATGGTTAAGCAGTCAAGGGAAGAGATTGAATCAATTGAATGTCGGCTCAAAATCCTACCCTTGCCACCTATTGCTGAGTTAGATAAGGTACTTTTGAAAGTTCATGAATCACTGGATCAGAACAAGGATAAGGGAGGCGGTAATTAATACCATGCCACTTTGTGATTTGTGCTTCCCTATTATTATAGGGCATGTGTTGATCCGAGTCGCATTGAGGAATGTGTTTTGGCTAACCTTGATGATGTATCGACATTTAATGTGTGCCTTATTTTGAATTTTTTGAGGCTGACTTGTTTTGGCTATTTTATTTTTGTAAATGTTTGGGTGGGCCGACATGTTTTGAGGGTTCTCTTTAAATTGGCATTCCTGCCTCATTTGTAAGAGTTAGAAAGATAATAGAGAATTAGACAAGCTAGATTGAGAAAAGAGCTAGAGCATTCTATAGTGGAGGTAGTAGTTAGTTCTTTCGAGCAAGTGTTGTAGCACAAAATAGTGGAATTGTTGCTATATTTTGGTAACTTAATACAATTGAAGGCATTGTGGTTTCTCTGGTGAATTATTTTGTGTTAGTTTATCTTGCATGGTTCCTGTTGTTTCATCCTTTGGAATTGCTTGAAGATATAAGATTTGATGTTGAATTTAGAATTAGATTAGTTTGGTGAATAATGTTCATGGTTTCATGCTTGGAATGTTTGTAGCAATCTCTGGTCTATACTCCCAGTAACTATTTGATTGTAGTAGGTTGGTGAAGTCAACCTAGACCCTATATCTATTTGTGCTTAGTTCGATTGTGGATGAATGTCTATGATTTGAAAATATGTATGCCTTTTAGAAGATTGCACCTTTCTTTGTGATATTGCATAAGCAAACAAGAATTGGTTATTTGAGATTAGTCTCAATTCTGTGTATTTATCATTTACATTGTTCATCTTAGGAAATAGTTTGGATTTTATTATCTCTTACACCCTCATCTTTTGTTGTTTCTTTATTATTGATTAGATTTAGGATTTGAGATCATCATATTGCAAAATATGATAAATTGAAAAGATATAGTTTGTTTGTAGTAAGGTTCGATTGTGATTACCAGCATTTCACATATTATCTGAGTTGTTTATGCATTGTCATGACCTGACACCCGAGAGACCTTGGGGTGATTTTAGCACTTGTTGTTGAGAGTTCACCTTTCAAGAGAGATAGAATATTATTTTCTGTCTGAGTTGTTACTGTGCAGAAGACACCATCAACAAAGGACCACTAGTAGGCATAGTATATCCAATTTCAACAGACTTCCAAACTCCAAATCCAAGAGATATTAGGAAACCTTCCATCCTTGTCTTCCAAAAACCATAGTCTAATCCATCAATTAAAGGAGCATCCCTCTTGTGTTCCATCTCAGATCTACCTCAAGTAGTTAAGCTTTCTTCCAAGGAACCTTTCTTTGATACAAATTTTTGAATGCATACAAGACAACTAAGAGGGAGGTGAATGAGTTGTACATTAAAACCTCAAAAACCTTCATAAAAATTCAAATCCACATCAACTTTATTAACCCTTAATCTATTAAATTGATTTAGCATGAAATAAAATAACAAAAACTAAAACAAATCAATACCATGCATAATAGAACACCATATTTACATGGAAAACACAAGAAGGGAAAAACCATGGTGAGGATTAGCTCACAATATAAATGAATTGCAACACCAAATACAAAAAGGCTCACTATCAGAGGGCTCACTGCCCAAAAGAAAGAAGGGCTCACTGCCAGATTACAAAAAAGAAGAAAGAAGAATGTTACAATGAGAAATTCATCTCAATGCAATAGAAAAGTCCACCATAACATCACCAAAACATTCACAACCTCTCTGAAGATTGTAGACACCTTCAGCTCACTGCTTATAGTAGTCTAACTCATTAAGCTCGCACTTCTCTTCACAAATTCACACTTCACAACTCTATAATTCACATCACACACAATTCTCCATCAACACAACTCTTATTTATACCTTCTTCAACCTTGAAAACATTCTCCAAGGTCAACTATGCACCTCAACCATGCAAATTCAAATTAGGTCGGCACTAAGCATTTCCGCGATGAAAAGGAATGAAAGTGGACCACACCACATCTTAACTTGGATGCAATCATACACATACATCATGCCACACTTCCGCAATAATCAAAGAAAATCCTCAATTAGTGTAAACACCCAAGGTCATTCGAACCTATTTAAACACCATTAACATTTAAGTACACACTTCCTTTAATCCAAAGATGACTCATGGACCATACACAACACTTGAGCACAATTTGGAATATTCCACAAACACCTTGAAATCCAACAAATTCCTTTGCAACAACTTTCACCTAAATAATGTACACACCAAATACACTTAAACAACCTTCCATGCATTGTAACTTAAGAAACCATCTTATGGAGCACTAGACCATGAACATATTCAAGTTGATGGATAGGGGTCATTGCTATCACAATTCCCTAATCATTTAATCTTTAATTGTCAACCCGGGGGTGTCTAAAGCTATCTGTGGTAAGAGTTGGATTGGTTTTGGTGGGGTTATTGTTTAGTCTGCTTTGTTAGGAGCAGTTCAAAGTTATTCCTTCCTTATCGGTAGTGGCTCTACGCTATTCTTCTAAGTTCTTTCTTACTCAACCTTATTCTAAAAGCTTCCAAATGATAAATAAATCATTTCAGAATAGAAAATGTGCAGAGGTAAGTCATTTTCCAAGCCGAATTTGATTGTGAGGAATAGATGATTAAACTTAATCTAACTTTCCAAAAATGAGAATCTAACTTTCACTTGAATTTGAAATCTAACTAATCAACAGAATTGAAATCTAACTATTTGCTTGTCCCTAATTCAAAATCAAACTACTCCATTCCTCGTACATCCAATCTAACAAGTAATAATTCCTTCTCTATGCATATTCCATTAACATAACCATTTATCAAAGATAAATTAACTATTTTATCTGTAATCTAATTAACTAGAAAGTGAACTAAATTGAAACAAAAAGGATTCTAATTAATCAACATAGTAATGGAACAAAGATTATAATAATGCAATCCTAGATTTAATATTTACTCTGACATTATACTTTGAAATAATTCCAACGTAAAACAAGAATAAAGATGAAATATTTAATTAACGAGATCACCTTCCTTTGAAAGAGCGGGCCTTGCTCTACCTCTGGAGGGATCTAACAATAGAAATGGATGAACTTCTTTTTATTTCTATCATTTTTTTCCCAAAGAGGGGTGAAGTACAAAATATTCAATGAAGAACTGAGAAACGTAATCTACTTGAAATCAGAAACTAATACATTCTACTGCTTAACTATCCTAAGACTGGATATATATATCCTCTCTTATTTGAAAATTAGGAAAAAGTGGGAAATCTAAAAAACTCTAGACTATTATATACATTATAGAGTGGAGGGAGAAGAATCGTGAAAATCTTGTAACCATCTTTAGTTGATGTCAAGAAGAACTACAAAGGTGGAATGCATGTTTAGCTGGAACTGTTGTTTAGCTAACAAGTAACTTGGTCGAAGCTGCTGAGTCATGATAGGTTAGCTGCCAATCTCATTTGAATAGAAAAATGGTTAGCACTTCATCTGATCAATAAATACTCTTCCAATCATGAGTTAAATATATACAATAATGAAACAATCACAACATTAAATTCCATTTAATCACTTATTCAAGAAAATAAGCATTCATATAAAAGCATTCAAATTTTGAGTTTGTATGCATAATTAAGTTCATAAATGAAGTATATAAAAGATAACATCATCAATTTTTAGCCAAATATAAAGTAGCAAGTATCAAAATTATAAGATATAAGAGGTCTTTGCAAGCCCTCATCACAAGTGAAGGTGGATTTGAACCTTATTAGCACACTTTTAGAACCACAAGACTAGAAATCAAACTACAGAGAAATGCAAAGGAAAATAATTTCTCCTAGACAACAATACAACACAGTTCACACACTGGTGAACACAAATTTATCTACACAACAATCTAGACCAAGAAATTGTGGATATAACACCTCTAAACACCTCTCTCCATCATAACCAAACTACATAAGCATATCTTCAACATAGAAGAATTGTGGAGCAAAAATAGAACACCACTCTGTACACCAAACACCACAACACATTGTTTTCTATTTTATTCAAAATTTCTCAAAATAAATTGGAAACTAAGCACCAAAGACACATACTCATCATCTTCAACACTTACTCATTATCACCAAACCAACAACATCCATAGATAGAAGCTTATCAAAGAAACACCAGAGGTTGACACTAGTAGCACTTACTAATGACAACATAATGAAACTAATCAAAGCAACATCACCACTTCTCAACCATCACTAGTTGACATTGTAAGGAAGCTAAGGAAGTGGAACAACTTCCTACACTAATAATGAGAGGATAGTAATGTGAAACTTTACAGATATCTTCAGTTACAAAAACTTAAACATAAATAAACATAAATATCATGCATACCACAACATGGTGATTTGCATGGGGAAAACCCTTTCGGGAGAAAAATCGAACACTCCAAAATTTTCCCAATATATTATTCAAAAATCATGAAGATTACAATATACTTGCAGAGCAAGCTTCTCACAGGATTATCCCAACCAAAGATACAGAGGCAACACCACCACTATCAGAAACTCAGAATACATCACAATACACAATTGTAATACAATGTCCTCATAAATAGGTTTCCTTCTAGGGAAAGTCAAGCTAATAAAATATTGGTCATCAAATCTCATACCTAATGATGAATGGTCCAGATTTATAATAATAAAATATAAATAAAATTTTTATTTTGGGGGTGCTGCCCCTGGACCCCTCATGAGGGGGAAACTCCTTTGCCACCCCCTGTCATCAATGTATCAATAGTACCTTATGTAATTACAAGGTTGAAACACAATTTCCCAACAAATCTCACACTTGTTGAACACCTTGCAAGAGAAATGGGAGGGTGAAAACATCATCTCTTGATTGCTAGAGGCCAAAAGGAGCATTGAACCTAAACACCATCTGAACTTTTATGTGCTCACAGGATTAGTTAAAGAATCAACAACATTCATCAAAGTCTTTACCTTAACCAGCTCCACCCTGCCATCTTCAACCATATCTCTAACAAAATGATATTTTACATCAATTTTCTTGGTCCTAGCATGAAATGTTAGGTTCTTAGATATACATATCGCACTATGACTATAGCAATAAATTTTCACTGCACCTTATTTTATTCTAATATTTGAACTATTTCTCTTAATCCAAATGGCTTCTTTACAAGCATGAGTAGTTACCATATACTCTGCTTCAGTAATGGACAAAGCCACCAGATCCAATCACTTACTCATCCAACTAATTGAACCACCAAATAAAGTAGACACATAAGCATTGGTGGATCATCTGCTATCAACATCACTTGCCCAGTCTAAATCCATATAACCATGAATATTAAGGAAAATATCATCTTCAGTCATATTACTATGATTAGACAAGGAATAATTTGAGGTACCATGAAAATATCTAAAGACTCTTTTAACTGCATCCCAATGAACTCTCCTAGGATTAGACATATATCTAGAGAGAACTCCCATTTCTTGGGAAATGTTTGGTCTTGTACAGACCATGGCATACATCAAACTTCCAACTACACTTTGGTAAGGAACTCTTCTTATGTCTTCCATCTCTAATGGAGATGTTGGACAATCTAAAATAGATAACTTTGTTCTAGTTGAAATAGGAACACACAATGGTCTGCAATCCTACATATCAAACCTCTGTAAAATTGAATTGACATACTTACATTGGCCAATCCATAGCTTTTGGTTCACTCTATCTCTTTTAATTTCCATCCCAAGAATGTATTTAGCTGCACCAACATATTTCATTTCAAATTTAGCAACAAGTTGATATTTCAGTTCTGAAATCATGCCTTTCCCTTTACTAATAAATAACATATCATTAATATATAATGAAATAAACAAGAAATGATTATCATTAGTTTTATAATAAACATAATGACCTGATTTAGAATTCTCAAATCCAAAACTCAACACATATGTATCAAATTTCTAGTACCACATCCTAGGACTCTATTTTAAGCCATACAAAGATTTCTTCAATTTGCAAACTAATTTACTTTTACCTTTCACCACATAGTGCTATGGCTATGTCATATAAATATCCTCCTCCAAGTCACCATGAAGAAAAGTAGTTTTTACATCCATTTGCAAAAATCTAATGGATGTCATTTTTGTAATAGAAGAAAATATCTCACCATAATTAACACCCCCAACTTGAGAGTAACATTTTGCAACCAACCTTGATTTGTACTTCTTAATACCTCCATCTAAACCAATCTTTTTCTTGAACACCCATTTGCAACCAAAAGGTTTCCTTCCTTCAGGAAATGGTACAAGATCCAATGTATCATTATTTTTCAAAACTTTCATTTTGTCATCCATAGCAATCTTCTAGGATTCTACATTATTCATACATAATGCCTCTTCTACTGATCTAGGTTCATCCATGTTAGTATTCAAAGAAAAAATATATCTCCAATCATCAGGTGGATACCTTTCAAGTGGTTTTCTATACCTTGCAAACCTATGAACAATCTGAATTGGAGGTTCGTCCTCCTCTTCTGAAGATTTAGAGCTAGACTAGCTCTCCTCAACTTATTTTCTATCAATGGGCATCGATTCAAATTTCTCAAGTGTAGAAGGAAATTGAATCACATCTTCCTTTTTACTTTTTTTTGGATACAATATAATAGAAGAAGGCTTAGTTTCTCTAAAAATAACACTTCTACTATGTATTACCTTTTGTGTAATAGGATCCCAAAGTGTGTATCCTTTCACACCATAACTGTATCCAATGAGGATACATTTCATAGCCTTGTTCTCTAACTTTGTTCACTTCTCCTTTGGCAGATGTGCATATGTCTCACAACCAAAAACTCTAAGATGTCTTAATGAAGGCTTGTGACCCGACCATGCCTTTATGGGTTTCTTATGAACAAGAGTTGATGTAGGAGATCTGTTAATTAGGTAACAAATAATGGCAATAGATTTAGCCCAAAACATTCATTCTAGACTAGCACCACTCAAAATACTCCTAGCCTTCTCCATCAGTGTCTTGTTTATTCTTTCTGCAACTCCATTTTGTTGTGAAGAATATGGATTTTTCTTTTATCTATGAATACCACAATATTTATAGAATCTATCAAAATCATTAGAGAAAAATTCACCGCCATTATCAATCCTCAAACATTTTATTTTCTTTCTAGTCTACAACTCAACCATTGCTTTAAATTCTTTAAATCGGTTGAAAACTTCATATTTACTCTTTAGAAAGTATAACAATGTCCTACTATAATCATGAATAGATGAAACATAATATGTGAATTTACCAATTGAAGGAACATGTACAAGACCAAACACATTAGAATGAATAAGATCCAATTCACCACAAGATTTATGAGAACTCAAGTAAAATTGAACACGGTTTTGTTTTCCATAAATGCAATGCTCATAGAAATCAAATTCAAGATTACAATCAAACAATCCTTCAACAAGGTTTTTATTTCTCAAGGTCCTCAGACCCTTTTCTCCAATTTGGCCAAGTCTCTAGTGCCATAACATAGTTTTCTCTACAAGTAACTTTGATTCAAAATAAAGAGCACCCTTGGGTACTCAAAAGCCATGGCCATTTGCTGAGGATGAAATCCTGACCTCTTCCACATACTTTATTTTCATAGAAGTACTATTGCACTCAATAGTGCATGCATCAAGCTTATACAATGTGCCATATCTAACACCTCTATTAATCACCATAGCACCTCTAACCATCTTGCATCCTACATCAAAAAATGCTACCTACACACCTGCATCTATTAGTTTTCTCATAAATAAAAAAATTCATGCTAATCCAGGGATAGGAAACACACCATTAACCATTTTTATTCTACCATCAGGAAACTTGATTCTAACTTTACGATGGCCAACAATATTTAAATAAGAATCATCACCCAAGTACACCTTACCTCCATCAAATTATTTATATCTAGAAAACCAATCTCTATTAAAGTTCATATGGAAAGATGCACTTGAGTCAATTAACCATGCATCATTACCTACACAATTTTCCAAAGTTACATAATGAATGCATCACCATCTTCCTTCTTAGACTTGGAATCAAAATCAAATTTCTTCTTTATCTTCTTCTTTTCTTCTTTACATTCCTTATGAATATGTCCAAGCTTAACGCAGTTCCAGCAAATAACTTTGGACTTTCTAGGAGTTTGGATTTTCCCTTGGACTTGGATTTATTAGGTTTCTCATTCTTCTTGCATTTTTCCTTAGGTCTTCCATGAATATTTAGGGATTTCTTGGCACTGGTGGATACTTTCCTCCTCATCTCTTCAAAAAGAAAAGAACCTGCCACATCTTCAGTCTTCAATATAACAAAAGTAATCCCAATAGCCATAACAAGAGAATCCCATGAATCAAGCAAAGAAAAAAGCAATATCTAACATTTCTCCACCTCATCCATTTTGACACCAACTGATGCCAACTAAGTCACCAATATATTGAATGCTTACAAGTGGTCTATAATTTTTCCACCCTCTTCCATTCTCAAGGAATACAATTTCTTCCTCGAGAAAATCTTGTTCACTAAATATTTGGTTTGATACATCTCACCAAGCTTCTTCCATAGTTTCTATACAGAGGTCTTTCCATGGACATTGATTAAAACAAAGTCTTTGAAGCACAATTTGATTAGACCCTTAGCTTTGTGGTCCATAACATCATATTGAGCATCCTGAGTAGGATCAATAGGCCTTGAAACATTTTCATCAACAATATCCCATATATCTCGATCTATCAACAAATCCTCCATCTTCAACTTCCACATTTCAAAATTATTTCCCAAAAATTTATCCACCTCTATTCTCCCTGATGAACTTTCCATCTTAAAATTCCTACAACAAGATCATAAAGTGTCTTCTTCACAAACTCCCACTCAAATCTAGATTAGTTCAAAAACCCAACAACCCACAGCTAAAACCAAAGGTCATCATGATCTAATACCACTTGTAAGGAAGCTAAGGTAGTGGAACAACTTTCTACACTAATCTTGAGAGGAGAATAATGCAAAACTTGATAGATCTTTTCAGTTATAGAAACTTAAACAAAAATAAACACAAATGTCATGCATACCACAACACAATGATTTATGTGGGGAAAACCCTTTTGGGAGAAAATACCACTCCAAAAGTTGCCCAATATATTATTCAAAGATCATGAATATTACAATATACTTGTAGATCAAGCTTCTCACAAGAGTATCACCAACTAGAGATCCAAAGGCAACATGACTGCTATCAAAGTCTTAGAATACATCACAATACACAACTATAATGCAATTCCCTCATAAAATAGGGTTTCCTTCTAGGGAAATTCAAGATAATAAAATATTGGTTGTCAGATCTAAGACCTAATGATGAATAGTCAAGATTTACAATAATAAAATATAAATAAAATTTTCCTTCTGAGGGTGTTGCCCCCGCACCCCTCACAGGGGGGAAACCTCCCTGTGCACCCCCCCATCACCAATGTATCAATAGTAATTTATGTATCAATAGTAACTTATGTAATTGAAAGGCTAAAACATAATTTCCCAATAGACATTAATGACAACACAAACATAAGTCTATTGATATCAATGATAACACCTCATTTTCTTTAGTCGTCGGTTGTTTCTTTCATTATTACTACTTCAGTCTATATACAAAATGGCTTTTTCTTTGTGTTGTGTTCTTGTTTTAAAGTTGTGCAGGTGTCGAGGTGCTTATGGATCTTCATGGCATTGCATTTTCTCTTTGATTTGGCTGCAAAGTCTCTTGACAGGGACTAGATCTTGCTTTCTTCTCTAAAGCCAAAGGAGGATGACTGAGCATCCAAGATTTTTTCCTACTCTTCTCTTCAATGGTATTTTGCATACTTGTCTAGTATTTACTAGACTGGGGGATGGTGGGTGGTTCTCTCCATTATATCATGGGTACAAATATTTTGGTTGGGTTTCATATGTATGCAAATTGTCATATCTTTAAAAATTTAAAATTTGGTTGTGGGTGGCTCCTTCCCAAGCCTCTTAGTAATGCTCAATAGGTATTGGTCCAATCCATTCTGTATGTTGGGCCTCCAATTTTTCTTTGTATGCAAACTTCTTCATGGTTGGGGCATGTAATTATGTTGTAAATATTTTTTTGAACTAAGTTATAACCGAAGGTTTTCTTCTTGGACCTTTCCTACTGATATGCTCCTTTGAACTAGGTATTGTAGCACTTTTCTAATTTAATAAAATCATTTTTGGTGGTTTTGTCACTTTTATCAAAAAAACCAACTACTCATACTTGTAATAATGTATATACATATATTTATAAATATTCATAGCCACTTCAAGTTTACATCATGAACATATATATTTATAATTATATATGTGCATTTACACAAAACATATGCATAATCATATCCATTTAAAATTTATTTCTATTTAATCGTTACTCTAAGATAATTATGTTTTGAAATCAAAGTATTTATAAAACAAGAATGTGTGTATTTAATTTTTTTATTCTAGCATATAAATATTTCTTATATGAATAGAATGAACGAGGTTCTTGATCTCAACTGCATTTACCTTTTTGGATAACAATTAAAAAAAATTGAACACATTAGACAACATTTAGGAAGGAATGCTAATTCATAAAGTTTGCATGAAAATTTAATTCTACTGACAACTTGGTCAAGTACACTATTCAATCAACTCAAGACAAACATCCAGATTCAATGCAACCATATTATGTATTATGTGAGAGAGATTTCTCAATTTCATGGTGGCCTTGGTTTTATTCCTAGATGTACTTCCCTCTCTCTGGCGATGCTCTCCTTCCTAATCCTAGAGGGGGAAACACAATCTCATGCATCCACCTTATCAAATCAATGAGGTAGTTAGTCTGATAACATATAAATATATTAGCATAAATCATTAAAACATAATGTACAAGATTATTTTTCATCTCTATGAAATTTAATTTCATGAGAACATCAACTCTAACTATATCAAACTAATATAAAACCAATTCATCAACATATTATAATTATTCATAATTCAAGTTTTTAGAATCATAATCAAAATGTAGATAAAAATATAACATAGTCTATAAGGCTCAAAAAGTAGATGTAATAGAACAAACACTAGCAAAGGAACAACAATATTAAATGTAGAAGGTAATAGAGGAAGAACAAAAGGATAAGAAAAACTAAAACAAAGGGGAAAGGAGGAAAAAGAAAATGAAATAGAACAATAAGAGGAGAGGGTTTTATCTAAATCACCAACATCTCCTTCCCGATTATTGATGAAACAAATCAATCAATTTTTAGAAGATAAAAATCAATTATATTCACTGCCAACCCCTCTGATCCCCTATTTCCTAATCAAAAACTTATTTAAAATATCACCATTACATAGAATCAATTAGGAGATATATTACAATCCAAAAAATGGAATAACTACTCAAACAAGTAGATATAGTTGATAAATTTGAAGAAGCACTAAGCAAAATGTAGGTGACATCTCAAAAAATTATTAGAACCACATTAGTTCACAATCAATTCAAACACTATCAAAATATATAATACAAAGAATACAATTTTTTTGTAATGAGGTGAGAGAAAAAATTAGAGGATATCATGAAAAATAAAGTTGAGGATATTAGGAAGAAGTGCACCACTGCACACACTAAGCTATAGGTAGAAATAAAGAATAGGTAGACAAAAATCCAGCATAAACTCATTATAATATTTTAGTTTGGGATAGACATCCACAAAAACACTAAATACATAACTTGAGTAGATTGAAAATAAAATAATATAACAAGCTTCAACATATCATGCACAACAAGACCAAGATGCAATCTAGCTAGTACTCATTGAAACCCTACAATAATAATATGAGCAATTTCAAGACCAATGGGAAGGACTAAGGGAATTGAAGATGGGAAAAGATTAAAGGTAAATAAAATAGAAGATAACACAATACATAAAATATCTTCACCTAAAACCATTTTTTCTTCTCAAATAGAGCTAAAGTGGAGTGCACCCTAGCTCCACTTGATTTTTTCTTTTGATGCATGGATGGTGTAGACACTAAAACATGTCCTAATTGATGCCATACACTTAAATCAGATTTACTAACATCATTTCCTCTTTAATCCATCCTCTTTTTGCTTAATTAATTAAATTATCCTAGCTAATTAATTAATTGCATCATTTTCATCTATTTTCCATAATTAATTAAATTGGGTTAATTCATCTCTTTTCACACTAACACTTCATCTAATTAAATTAAATACATCAAAATATTTAATTTAATTCCCTAGTTCATCTTATTTAATTAAATAACCCTAAGTTATTTAATTAAATATCATTTCACCCTATTTATTAAATCATCTAATTTAATAAGTATCTCTTAATTCTTCTAATTCCCTAATTGCATACTAAACCTTGTTTAATGTAGCAATTAAACTAATTTTCCTCTAAGCAAAGGGAATTTGTCATCCTCATTTTTGCACAATCAAAACTTTGTTTTAATTTATAAATTACCTTTTTCCTCACCCAAAGGAATATTCTAAGGAATATTCCCTCTCCTCTAATCAACTCACTTAGCTTCAAATGCAAGTTAACCTTTAACCTCTTTAGCAAGTTACCTTTGACCTATGTGAGCAGGTCAAAAGTGTGTTTGTTTGAGGCAAGTGTGAGCCCTTGATTAACTTTCATCATGCATTCTCATCTGTTGATGAGAATCCATGATCCATGCCTCTTATCCCCTTCATCTTGAACCGTTTATTAAGCTTGATCTCAACCATCCATTCCTCACTTGCTCTCCTATAAATAGATCACTATTTGGAGACAAATGGATCCATCTTTCAATTGCAAAATTGTGTTGTTCAATTTACTTGCATCCATACTCACATTTTACTCACTTTTTAGCTTATTTTAGTTCATTTTCATTGCATAATAGATTAGAGCATACATTAATGGCTTCCATGCATCCATCTTAGTTTGCATATGAATTAGGTTTTTCATCTTTTAGCATAATTTTAGCTTAGATTAGCTTAGCAATAGCATAATTAGATCATTTGTAGTATAAAATCATGGTAACTTAGCTTTCATCATGTTCATTTTTAGCATAAACTAGGTTTTCATACACCAGTCACTATGGTTTCATCGATTCTCTTCCATAGAATCAACTAAAATAGGCTCACTAATCACGAGATTGGGAAAGGGTCATCATTCCACATCAATACAAGACCAATTCCACAACAAGATAATTTCAGATGGATTAGAGTAGATTTTTTGAAAACTTTCATCATTTTATCTTGTTAGTTTTGATAAAAAAATTGTTTTCAATTTTGTTTGATTGATCTTGTTGAGATTGAGAAGGAGATATTGCAAAAGCAAAACCACTTCGCCATACCCTTACCATAAATTTTTTTCTTGAAAATGCATTTGAATTCCCCATAAAATTAGGGATATGGGCATGAATCTATTAGAAGGGACAAAAAATTAGCAATAAATGGGTGTGGGTTCCACAAAATCCACTTGCAAAATTCAAAGAATGCATTGAATATTTTCCTTGAAGCCCAAATATCAAAATAGGTAGCTAAGGATGTGATTCGAGCACTAATGGTGTCATCTAGGAAAAAACATACCAAATCTATAGAAAATCCAGGGTGTTGGGCCCAAAAGGAAACCTTTGCATGCATTAAATGGTCTAAAAGCCCAAAAAAGAGTTCCTTCATCGGATATTGGATGTTGGCCCTGGGTGCTACCACAATAATGGGTTACACTTTTTGAGACATCTTGATTTTTGTTGAAATCACATATTTTTAGAAAATATAATTATTTAATACTTAAAAAGGTTCCATTTAAAGGATTTTAATTGAAGAGGGTTTGATCAAACCTCCTTAGATCAAACCTCCTTGGATATAACCCTGCTAATTTTAAACCATACCTATAAAGGAGTCTCCTCTACACCTATCAAAATGATGATAAAAAACCACTTTGATTTACCTTTTGGGGTGTCAAAGGAATTCATTTAAAATTTATGTTTTGTAAGCATGTGATTCTTATTATAAGCTTCCCAAAAGGTATAATTTTAAATATATTTAATTTGATTATTATATTTTTTTTTATTTCTTGTGAATATAGGTTTTTCACCAAAATTCAAGATCTCTATTCTACACATGTGAGTAAATAGTTACAGATTACCAAAAAAAAATCTAAAAAATATCTATGCTCTTGGTATTGATGTCCTTGATCCAACAAAAAAAAAGTGAATTTTGATACACAAAAAAAAAAGTTGTGTTATGCAATAAACTAATATCTAAATTGTAATTGGTTTGACTTCAAAACTTAATTAAGACAATAATATTCAATAAAACACTATGAAACCAAATTAAGGATCTAGACATCGTAGTTACAAATCTAAATTCAAAAAAATTATAATTTTATCCTTTATAGAAAAAAAAGTTGTGTCATACAATAAAAATCACTCTTTAAGAATTGTGTTTACTATTAAAAAATAGTAATCAAAGGAGATGGAAAAAGAAATACAGTTTGATTCCAAAATTTTAAAACAAATATATATTTAGAATCTATAGAAAAAATGTCACAAATCACTAGTTTGCATCATCTTCAAATCCCTCATAGTTTAGTAGCTAAAGGTGTCTGAAAGTGAATATTTATTTAAAAAAGTTCAATTTAATGTCAAGTATGGCCAAAATCTGTAACCCACTATTTTGGGATCACCTGCCTACCTCATACCACCTACACATCATTGACATTCGACCAATGAAGATCAAGCTTTGAGAGTACCACTTGCCACATACCGGAAGAAAGCAAAAAGAGGGAAACTGAAGGGGTGAACTGTAAAGTCTGAAAAGGGTCACCCTTTTTGAGCTTCAAAGGTTGGGAAGAAGGCTTACGCCTTATTGCAAATGCAAAAAAGGTAAAAGGGAAGACCAAATCCCAATTTTTGAAGGGAGCCATCAGAGGTCAATGGGTGGGCTACCTCTTACCAAAGAAAGGTAAGAGGTAAAGGAGAATGTCGAACCCTGAAAACCAAAAACTCAACACTTAGCCAAAATTTTAGAGGGAGTGAATAAGAAGAAAAGTGGAAGATGAAAGTTTAGTCATTGAAATCCAAAAGAGGTTTAGATGATAGGTGTTTGGGATGAAGCTCTACCTCTTACCATAGAAAGTAAGAGGGAAGAGGGAAGGTTGATGCTAGAAGTCCGAAAAGCCTTATAGAGATTTTGGGGGTCAAGAGTCAAGAGGGAGGCTTAACACCTGAGCTGAAAAAGATGGAAGTAGATAAAGGGGAAGCCCTACCCCCAATTTTTGATAAATCAAGAAAATAAAATATTGAAGCCTCTTCGAGACTTTGGTGATCAAGGGTAAGGCTTAAGGCTTATCAAGAGAGAGTGTTAAGGGTTAAAGGGTAAGGCCAATGGCCGAAACCCAAAACACTTAGGGGAAAATGGCAGGTAGATGGGTGAAAGAGAGGAGCGGGAGTGATGGAGAAGGCATGACAGAAGGAAGGTAATCAAACACATATTTAATTTGAAGATATCATGAAATTCAAGTGGCAATGCTCAAAATCACCAGACTAACACTTTTAAATTCCAAACAACGACACCATCATTAGAAGTAATGCCCATCAAAATAGTTATGCAATCATGCTCATTAGCCTCACTATAGAGCGACACCCGTTTTCTCCATAGTGATGCCCAAATCTCAAGCTGTGATGCTATCATGTTCAATGATGCCCAACCAAGGTAAGAAAATTTACATTTTTCTTTTCGACATCTGACTTAATTTATTTGGTTTATCTGATTACTGATGAATTTCTTACTGTGTTTTGGTTGTTATACTAATAGGGTTTTGTAGGGTTTAAAGGCATGAAGTGAAAGTGAAGAAATTATCTTCTACTTTAAAATTCTATAATTGTAACAAGTGTTCAACACTTTGGGGAAATTATAACCCAATTTCATGCTTTCTACTTTCAATTTTAGGAAATTCACTAAAGTTCAATTAGGTTTAAAATGAACATTCAAAGCTGGATAAAATTGAACCCTCATATCACATTTTTCAATTGGGCTTAAAATTAAACAAGGAAAACTCATCTTTCAATTGGTGCCTAAAATAAATTCATCATTGCTTTGGAAGATTAAAATTTACAATTGTTTGCTATGTTTTGTGTTTTTCAATTTTGTTGGTGAATGTGTATGCAATTCTCTCACACCATTTTTCAATCTTGAGAAACATAAATATTCTCTAACACATTGCAAAATCACCCACATCTTTCAATTTGGGTTTAAAATTGAACAACCATGCTAGTGTGAGAAAAGGAATAGCGTGTGTTCTCTCTTTGTTCATGCAAGCAAAGATGATCGAACTACTGATGCACTTACTTGCTATTATTCACCTTTAGAGGGAATGCCTTGGTGGGAAAAAGTACTCACCCCAAGGGAATGACCCAAGCGATAATGATCATAAGCCAAGCTCTTAAAACTGCTATATAAATTTGTAGTTGCGATGAAAATCGTAAACAATGGGAAGTGGTACATAATAGCTCTCCCACAGTATCTTTATGATGTGTAAAGCCCTTGTTCTAAGGGTTGGGAGACCTCTCACAAGGATTTTATCATTGCACCCCCTAAACTAGATGCCCTTATTATGAACCTTTGTGTAGAAGCCAAAAATCCCTAATATTTGTTGATGTCAAGAGGTTGAACCTCTGAATCTGTCCCACATACTTGTGGTTCTTAGTAGAGATGAATATTTTGTCATGGGAAATTCATGAGAACTCGAAGCTTGGTTGACCGGTAGAAGTGAGTGTTGTGGAGGGTAGCTAGTGTGGTCAAGCTTCTAATCATCCGTTTTGAATAAGCGCAACTAGAGAAATCCAAGTGGGAGTTCAAAAAATATAGCCATTTATATCCTAGGCTTCTAATGATTGTGAGTCATTTTAAGACTTTGCTTGATTTCAAAATGATCCAAAAACAAGCATTCACTATCCAAATTTCAAACACTTTGGCTTAAATATGAACTTCTTGAGTTAGCCTTGATATTACTACTTGTCCTAAGGATTTATCCTTAGCAATTTCTAAATATATTGACATTAATCTCAAGCCAATATTTACCAAAGACAACATAGGAAATTATGGCTTTAACCTCGTGATTTTCATGAAATGGACATTGTGAAAGTTATGATTTTTTTGACATAAACATCTAGTTTGGAAACATAATCAAAGATAAGTGTCTATGGTAAAATCAATTCACTTAAGAAAAGATAAATTGACAAATGAACCCCACATGACTATTTGGAGACCAATTGCTCCCATTGAACAACTTGATCTTCCAGGTGCTATAATTCAACCAAACTTTAAACTCATAAACGGTGAACAAACATATCTCATTAGCCATTTGAGAACCTTCACTTTTGAAAACAAGGAAACAAACACATAGAGGAGAAACACAACAACCATTTTAGATGAAGAACACATTGATATTGAGGCTAGAAGGCCCCTATTACCACCACCCACATGGAAATAAATATCATCCTTTAATTTTTCACACTTAAACTATTTTCACTTGATCTCATGAAAAATAAATATTCCTAAGCCAAGGTCTACAGGTCCTCATTTTAGACTTAGGCATCTCACTCCAAAAGCTCTTAAGAAACACCTTTGAGCAATTCACAAAAATAGAAAAAAATTGGTAGCAAACTTTTATAGACATTCTTCAAGGTATAGTCTGGAATTGTATGCATTCTTTTGGAGTCAAAATATTTGTATTTTTCATGATACTCAACTCCTCTAAATGATTCATCAAATAGTCAAAATTTGTAGGGGAGAATCTCCAACACTTCATTTCAGACATAGGAATCATAGAACAAGGTATAGTCAAAAGTGGGCTTCAACATTTTACTGCAATCATTACACTTTGCTGAGAAATTTTTATGCCCAAGCTAGGAGAGCTCAAACAGGCTTGAACATTCCCATCCATCCTCTCATTTTCTAAATCATCGAGTCTTTAGGATTTGAACATTTTAGAGGTCTAGCATCATTCTCACTACCTTGTTCTTGTCAAAACAAAAGGTTCACTTTTAAGTCAACATTGGGTCAAACATTTCACTCACCCCTTCATCAAATTCCATTCTTCACTTCATCTATCTTTGCAAAATTTTAAATACACCAACACTTTGGGACTTAGACATCAAACCAACTTGCTACCTTAGCTACTTTGTATGTGAAACGTATCCTTTTCCATGCACTTAGTTAAGATAGTTATCATCTTTGAACTAGCTTATCTTGAAGGTCACAAGTCTACCCTAAAAATTTCTAAGTTCATTAGCCTCCTTTATCCCAACATCAAAACATCAAACTCAAGTCAAAATTGTTGTCCCAAAATTTTTGCAAAGATAACTTCCCACATCACCCATCTTTTCATCCCCATTACCATCATTTCTCCCAAAAGACTTAGAGTGTCACTTTTACCTAGGTTTGAGTCAACTAGAGAGTTCAAACATTACAAAACTCAACACAACTCTCCCATAGCTGACACAAAATTTATGGTATCACAACACAAGAGAATCATGGAGAAAACCAAAGTTGCATTTACCTCAAGTGATCCAAATCCTTTAGAATTTTATCCTAGAAGTCATGTTACACCATCACAACAACCATCATCTCCTTCAGGACCATATGAAATCAAAGACATCATGAATAACCCATTTGAGCTCACTAGGGAAGACCTTTTGGAACATCAATCCTTTGACAGTGTAGCTCCTATCTCCCCAACATTTGTAGCACAAATTTTAACACAAGATTTCACAACTCCATCACAAGGGCTAAATCAAACTTACATACCTAGTCTTGTAGCCAACCTTGCTAAAGATTTTGGTCACACCTCACCATTTGAAGATAGTACACTTGTGGGTACTCTTGAAACTAATCCTCCACCTCCTACCACCATTTGGACACCTAATTTTGGTGCTCCTCCCTTTCCTAAAGATCCAAAATAGCTACAAACTCCACTTGAACTTCACTATTCCACCACCACTTCAACATTTTGAGGAAACCCTTCTTCATCTAAACCTATGAGTACCACAAGTATGCATACCATCACACAAAGAAGTATAGACCAAAATCTCAAAATAGAAAACAAGGGCATGCCAATATCATATCATAGAATCAACCCTTAATGCAAATAGGGACATCTTTATCCAACCCTCCAGTGGGTTTATCTATTCCATCTACCATTATCACATCATCCACTATCAATACACCTCAAGATAATCCTTTAGTTACAAGTTCTATATTCAATCCTGGGAGTACCTTGATCACAAATCCTTTTTTTACATCTTTTGCACAAGTAAATCCTCAAAACATAGGACAAGGGAATCTTTTCAACCAATGGACTCAAGGTCCTAGTGTGTCATTTTCATTACAAAATTTAATGACATCATCATTTCCAATAGTTCCATTTGGAATTCCAAATCAATTAGGACCTCAAACATGCATTCCTCCACCTCATTCTACCATATTACAAGGAATGTTAAACCAAGGGAACCCTTTACCTTTCACCAACAATCCACTAACCACTCAAAACAATAATGTCCCTAATCCTTCACAAATGTCTCAACAAACACCTAATCAAACATTGAAAGAACATGCCTTAGCTATACAAGAAATTTATCAACAAGTCATACAAAAATAGCAACAACAAGAAGCAACTTTAGCACAACAAAAATAGCAAGCACAACAACAACAACAATAAAAATTATCCTTAGCACAAAAAAAATAGCAACAATCACAAGAAGCCTTAGCACAATAAGTATAGCAACACAACAAGCAGCTTTATTGGGAGACAGAAACAACAAGCCCTAGTGGCACAACAATAACAACAAGCTCAATAGCAAGCTAATAGAACAAGGGTTGATTGAGAAAATATTATCTCACTGCTTTGAGTCCTTTATCTTAGAACTCCTAAGGTGTTATTTCTTCCACCTACAACCTATAGGTCCTCTTACCTTTGAGGCACCCCTGGTTCAATTTATCAACCCTGCTATCATTGCAACTTTGCTGCTCCCAAGTGCTATTTGGTACTCCTTCTTCACGTGCACAAACCAGCCCTTATTCCTTTAAAGACTAGTCACCCTTCCATTCTGCCCAACATTGTTGCAGGGGTGTGTGGCACTTTCCAAGGCCTCCAAAGTCATCTTTTCCAGTGCTTCAGCAACTCTAAGCTTCCCTTTTTCCATCGTTTTCAAAAAAATAGAGTTCTAGGTTCTTGGGCAAGGTTACAACTCAACCTTGGTGGAAACTAGGGTTTCTCAAGGCTTTTTCTTGGTTTGTTCTGCCTTTATTGACCACCAAAACATCAAAGAACCTTTGGTTTATGGTTCTACACCTCCTTAGCACTGTTAGCAACCACAATACAAATTAGATTTTAAAGATATCACCCCTGCCACGTTGGGATTTTGCTCTCTTGACTGTATTTCTAGCCGGGTTTCCAAACTCGCCTAGAAACAGTCCACCAACTTGCAGGAAAAACCTCTAATATCTACCATATGTACACTATATACATATTTGGAGTTTAGGATTGTCTCCTCTACGTCCATACTGCCTGGCACGATCAGGAACAACCTAAAACTCCATATTTCTGATTTCTTTTATCAGTCCAAAACAGAGTTAAGAAAGACACACTTTATACAAGAATAAAAAAATGATGAGAGAACTATTTAAAAATAACAAAACAGAACAGCAAAACGTTTCTTTACATGCTCTAAGACCAATAAAAAAATATTTAATCCATTCTTTAGTTTGCTGTTACGCAAAAAAACACAGAAAATAGCTTTTTCCACACAAAATCACAGGTTCTTCTTTATTTTTTTCACAACTGCCATCACCAAAAGACAACTCATCTGCTCAAAATGTCGGGCTCCTTCCTCCCAAACCGAAAAAAATCAGTTAGGTTAAAAAGTCGAGCTCAAAAGTGGCCAAAAATCACGCGTTTGAAAACACACTGTGTTTTCGAATTTCAGCCAAAACTTCAGGAAATGCCTACAAACTGATTCCTAATTTATTCAAAATTAAACCTAAGCTTCAAAGAGGTCCCCTTACACCTTATCAATGGTTTATGAGACCATTACAAACAAAACAAAAATATTAAGAGCAAAACATTAAAATTATACTTGTATTCAAGTAGGTGCTCCTGCACCATTCTCCCCCTCTCAGCACGAAGATCAAGGACTGGAAGGTGGTATCAGTTTCAGGTCAATGCCAAGCTTCTTGAATTGATCCTCTTGTACCCATGTAGCCTCTGAGTCAGGTTTGCTCTTCCACTTGACAAGGTGCTCCATGTATACCTTATTCCTTGTTGCTTTCTTCACCCTGGACTCCAAGACCTTCTCTGCCTGAGCTTTCTCTTGACTTGGAAGGGGTATATTACTGATATCCTGAAAGATTTCTTGACTATTCTGAACTTCATCATTGACTGTACCTTTATATCTAATCAAATCAGCAATGTTGAACACCGGAGATATGCCCAAATTGGATGGTAACTCCACCTTGTAAGCGTTCTTGCCATACTTGGCTATCACCTTGCATGGTCCTACCCATTTCATTTGCAATTTGGTGGACATCCCCTTCTGCAATCTGGATTTGTTGAGGTGAACCATCACATAATCACCCACCTAGAACTGCACATCTCTTCTTGTCTCATCAACTTTGTTCTTCAACTTTTGTGTTGCTGTTGTGATTGTCCTCTTAACCTGCTCATGAATCTCCTTCATGGTTTGAGTGAATTCTTTTGCATGTCCACTCCTATTCTCCATTGTTCCAAGGTCTCTGAGCTCAAAAACTCCTCGTGGATGCATTCCATACACAACTTCAAATGGGCTTTTTCCTGTAGTTCTGTTCACACTGTCATTATATGCATATTCCGCTTGGGAAATCACCATATCCCAGGTCTGTCCATATTCCTTTGTCAAGCACCTCAATAGGTTACCTAACACTCTGTTAACCACCTCGGTTTGACCATCGGTCTGAGGATGGTAAGCTGATCCAAATGATAAATTAGTTCCCAATCTGCTCCATAGTGTTTTCTAGAAATGACTCATGAATTTTACATCCCTATCTGAGACAATGCTCAATGGCAATCCATGGATTCTCACAACTTCCCTAAAAAATAGATGGGCAATATAGCTTGCATCATGTGTGGTCTTGCAAGGAATAAAGTGACTCATCTTGCTAAATATGTCCACAACTACAAAAACACTATCAAAACCAGATTTAGTCTTGGGAAGACCCACCACAAAATCCATACTCACACACTCCCATGGTCTGTTTGGAATAGGCAAAGGCTGACATAACCCAGCATTGCTAGCTCCCCCTTTTGCTTTCATGCAAACAACACATTGTTCAACATACTTTCTGACATCTCGTGCTAACTTAGGCCAATAGTAAAACCTTTGTACCAGCTCTAAAGTTTTGTTAGTACCAAAATGCCCACTAAGACTGCCATTGTGTTTCTCTTGGATCAGATTTTCTCTCATTGATCCTCTTGGGACACATAACATATTTCCCTTGAATAACAACCCATTTTACAATGTATACTCAGCATATTGACTGTGAAAATGATTTGCAAAGTTTGAACATACCTTGTAGGCTTCGGAAAAGTCTTCGTCATCACCATAGAGATCCTTAATACTTTCCAATCCTATGCTTTTCAGCTATATCTCTTGGACTGTCAACATCCTCCTGCTTAATGCATCTGCCACTTTGTTTTGATGTCCCTTCTTGTGCTTAATGGTAAATGTGAAAGCTTGAATGTACTCCATCCATTTCAAGTGCCTATTGCTTAACTTCTCCTGGGTATTAATATAACTGAGTGCCTGGTTATCCGTGAAGACCACAAACTCTTTGGGTAGTAAGTAATGCCTCCATTTCCTAAGAGACTGCACTAAATCATAGAGTTCCAGATCATAGGTGGAGTATTTTTTCTTAGCTTCATTAAGTTTCTCACTAAAGAAGGCTACAGGTCTACCTTCTTGACTAAGGACTCCTCCTACTGCTACTCCACTTGCATCACACTCAACTGTAAACAATTTATCAAAACTAGGCAATAACAAGATAGGTTGTGTTGCCACTTCTTTTTTCAACTTTTCAAACCCTTTATCAGCCTCTAAAGTCCACTTAAACTTTGTTTTCTGACCACCCTTGATTGTATCTAACACTGGTGCACATATACCACTAAAATTTCTTATAAACTTCCTATAAAACTGAGCCAAACCATGAAAACTCCTTACCTCAGTTGTTGTGGTTGGTGTAGGCCAGTTTAGGATAGCTTCTACCTTACTTGGATCCATCTTCAGCGTTCCTTGAGATACCACAAAGCCTAGATACACAAGCTCTTGTTTGAAGAACTCACACTTCTCAAGGTTGATTGCCAACTGTTCTTCTTGCAACCTTTTGAGTACCATCTCTACATGCTTCAAATGTTCTTCTGCTGTCTTACTAAAAATCAATATGTCATCCAAGTAAACTACCACAAAAATCCCTGTGAAATCTTTAAGCACCTCATTCATTAGTCTCATGAACGTGCTAGGGGCATTTGAGAGGCCAAATGGCATCACTTTCCACTCATATAAGCCATCATTCGTCTTAAAAGCTGTCTTCCATTCATCACCTTCCTTAATTCTGATTTGGTGATACCCGCTCTTAAGATCTAGCTTAGTGTAAAATTTTGCACC
>VDFB02104838.1:0-25243 GCA_007258455.2 Sequoia sempervirens | reverse complement strand
GGGTTCCGCGAGCGGTTTGCTTTCGTCAACATAGTCCATCCCCCGACTTCCCACGATCTGGGCTCCGCCCTAGCTCTCGCTATTAAACCTTTGGCAAAGCGATAATGTGGTGTCGTTGGCACCTTCGGGCCCCGGATGTCGAGCCTCCATGGCTGATTTTCCGCCATTTCAAATAGCGGGGCCTTTTCAGCGAGGTCCCATCTGTCGCCCGACCCTCAGACCCCGCCTCCCTCTCGGGTGTTGGCCTGTTCTTTCGAAGTGGCGGCTTTTTGCCTCCCCGGGCCCCGGATCCCGGACTTCCATCAGCGGAAGTCCACGGATCTCCTCCCGGCGGAATCTTCACCCAGTCCCCCCGGTTGCCGGAGCCCGGGCCTCCACTTGCCATAACTCCTCGCTACTGCGGGACCTTCCGGGCCCGACCGTCTAGAGTTTCGTTCCCAAAATTCTGTGACGGTTCTGTTGTCCCCTCCAGCGGACCCCTATCGGCTTCCCACCCTCTGGGCCCCAGGCCGCTCCTCGCTGCCACCGTTTAAGTCAACGAAAAATCTCACGGCGGCCGTCTCATCACGTCTTCCCGGCCTCCAGGCCCCGCCGAGCCAAAAGCTGCCAGGCCTGAACGATAAGCACACATCGGCCACCCTTCTGTCCTCCGGGCCCTGGTCCTTGGGCTTCCGCCGTCGAATTTCCGCCTACTATCTGCCGTCGCTAACGGCCGTCTGTCAACTACTTCCCAGCTTGAGACCTCTGATGCCCCTTACATCCATCCAAACGATCCTAAAATCAGAATCCGACTTCGACCCACGTCCCAAATTGTGCTCTTCTCCATAATGGGCCTCCTAAAACATTAAAATTTGGCCAAGAAGGGTCTCCGGGAGTTTTCGGCTGTGTTTTCCCTTCTAGACAGCATTCCTGCCAGGGAAGTCCGCCCCTCCGGGCCCGGATTGTCCAAATGCCCTGAAGTGAAAATCGATAACATCTAGAGATAAGATTTATGATATACTTGATTGAATATTTAGGTGTTATCTTTGAAGTATGGACTAACATGAATGCTTTTGATTTTTTATTGCGCTGACTTTGCCTTTGCATGTAGAATATATGGAATCGGCTGCAGGAACTTCAAGGGCATCCGCCTAAGAGGATAAGGGCAAAAAGTTAGGAAGGACCCCTCGGGGAAAGGAAGATAAAGATCAAATGAAATATCAGTTCCAGGGCGAGCTGCTCCAGTCAAAGGTCTCCACCGACTGGAAAGAAATTTCAGATACTAACATCGGCCAGGTTGATATAGATGAGTTCACTCAGAGGGTCAAGGTCAACCCTACAACAAAGAACACCAGACTAATATGGTAGAGCGGAATTGCCAAGGCTTCCAGTTTCCCTCCGTCGCTCGTGGCGCCCGAACTAGTGATGGCTTGCCGAGAAGCCTCTCAAACAGACACCAAAACGATTGTGGATAAGGAGGGAAACATCCTCACAGACATGTCACCGGAGGGAATCACGAAGACATTCCACATTCCCATGTTCCCGCAAATGGAGGTTCCCACATTAGAACAATCCCAAGCGGTGTGGGATGCTAATCCGTCAGGGTGTAAAAAATCAATCAACCTCCTTTGGCTTAAGGAGAAATGGGGCAGCGCTGCGAAGGTTCCCCATGAAGTCTTCCGTAGCGATTTCCACGAGGACTACAATGACCTGGTAACTATGCTGAGAAGGGTCATGGGTCTCCCAACAGCCGCCTACTTCCATGAGTGGATGGCCTACTACATTGAACAGATCCTGCGGGGGAATGAGGGCGTTAACACCAAGGTCTCATTCGACTGGGGAGGCATCATTAGCAACTACTTCCATGAGCAGTTTGTCAACGTCAAGAAGAGTTCTAAGTTTTACATGACCTCCTACCTCGTCTACTCCCTGGCAGGTCAAAGACAATACAACGGGCTATTTGTGGCACCTAATCAGGGGCACAAGCGAGGGCTCAAACCGTTCGACAAATATCCTCAACTCTAATACCGCAACTTTAAGAAGGAGTACTGCCGGGTCAATGACGCCTTCATTGGCCACATCATCAGGTTGATCGCAGGAGACTTCAAGAGGAGAGTCTCCCACAGCGCTAGGGTGCTCTTAAAGGAATATGCCTTCCTGTTCATCCAATTCCTCAAGTTTACGTACATCCGGGCCCAGGGTTTCATGGAATGGCCAAACAGATTGCCGCGGTACCCAAGTGACAGGATCATCCTCCTGGAGCTTTCCCGACAGCTTTAGTACATCCAGGTCATCTCCAACAATAAGCACATAGCAGAGATCTCCTATCCCATGACCCTTGGCCAGGGCCTGTACCGGTTACAGACTTCTTAATGCGCCAGTAATTCTTAGAAGGAGCTTAAGGAATAAAATTTTGACTGGTACACCGTGCGCCCACGGATGGACCCTCACGGCCACGTCAGGAAGGCACTGGGGCCAGCATATGCCCACCAATACCACATTGAAGACTTCTAGGCTGACTGCAAGGATGACAAGGAGGTGTTCGCCCGACACTACATGCACATGACGGTGCTATTCTTGAGAAGAGTGCAACCATTCCCGGTACCGGACCAGGTCGAGGAGGATAAGTCCACCATTATACACCCAAGGTACCCTGCAGTCACCAACCTACCAATACCCTCAATCAACTAGGATGAATAGGAGGTCGATGACCTGGACACCATAACCCAGCCGATTCTCACTCACACTAAGGAGTGGGTCGATGGGTAGGTGGCGCACCTAAAGCGACAAGGAGTAGTCCTAACATATGAGGGGCTCAAGAACGAGCCAAGTGCCATGGAGGACGTTGCCGCCACCACATCAACTGGTGAGACCTCCAAGTCTCCCCCAGTCACCAGATCCCAGAAGAGAAAGGGAACAGAGACAGTGCAATCTGCAGATCCCAAGGAGCAAGCAAAGAAAGAAACGAGAGGCTCATCTCCCAAAAGGCTCAAGCAGACAGTGGCTACAACAAAATTGTAGCCCTCGTTGGCTCTCCCTGCC
Organism: Sequoia sempervirens; assembly: GCA_007258455.2. Classification (NCBI taxonomy): domain Eukaryota; kingdom Viridiplantae; phylum Streptophyta; class Pinopsida; order Cupressales; family Cupressaceae; genus Sequoia; species Sequoia sempervirens. The sequence continues at coordinate 22,222 of VDFB02104838.1, read as the reverse complement.
CCTCCTGTGGTCACCATATCTCCGCCAGTGGTGGACATTTCTATCCATCTTGCCCCTTCACCCCCAGCCGAGTCGATAATTAACGTTGACTCCTCTTCCGGCATGACCACTCCCCCTTCCTCTTCTGCTGCTATGTCGCTAATCACATCGCTCCCTCTGGAAAAAATAACGTCACCTGTCCCCCTTGCCACTATGCCCGAGGCCCTTACACGACATATGCAAAACCTCCCTCCTGAGCTCTCACAAATCTTAATGAATCCAACTCTCTAAGCGGCCCTTGCCCAAGTCCTTGCAATAGCTCAGCCTTCACAACTCTCAATAGGGCTGCCAGCTATGGAAGCTACAATGCAAATCTTGAAGGAGTTGGAGGAGCAAGAGCAGGAAGCCTCGAAACCTATCGAGGAGGAGGCCGACGAATATTATGAGCACCCCAAGTACGAGCACCGAACCATCGACAGGGTGGTATATGAGGAAGAGGAAACGGGCTCTTCCGAGAGTGGGGACGAAGAGGATGGCTCGGGTGCGAAGGAAATCATCCAAACATTTGATGATGACCTTGAGGAAGAGTTGGTGCAGCAAAAAAAGGACGTTGGGGAAGAAGCAAAAAAGTCACCACACGGTGAAGAGGGGCAGCCGCCAGAGGAGCAGCCGCAAAAGGATCTATCTGAGGTTGAGACCCATGCTGTCAAAAACCCCGAGGCCAAGGCTACTGAGGGGAAGAAAGAAGAAGAGGCAGCGAAGGAAGAAAGCCCCATCCAGCAATTATCCACCAAGCTACCCGTCAAGCGCCTCGTTTTCATTCGTGACTCTGACGAAGAGGAGGAGGATGCTGCCCCCGAGAAAGAAGAGCCCCATAAGGAAAAGGAGGCAGAAGTCTTGCCTCTGACTGAGAGAGGTGAGGGCAGCCATGATGCACCCAGGGATAAATCTGCTATGCCCGATTGGTTGGAGAAGCAACTTGAGAAGATGACTCCTATTCTGAAGGACCCTAGGGCGAGATTGGAGGCCATCTTGGCTCGATCCCTGATCATGACAAAGAAGGAGTTGAAGCCCAAGGTCTGTTCCAAAATAATGATGGATGCTTTCAGCTCCCGAGCAGCACAAATTGCAACGCCTACTATTGGCCAGGTAGGGGTAAGCTATAATATCTCCACTATTGATTTGGGGACAAAAGGTTGAGCACCTTGAGGAGTCGGTGGCCACAGTGGTGCACCTGATAAAGCAGGACAAGGTCTCCAAGGATGAGCTCAAAGCGCAGGTTGCTACCCTAACAGACTACATACAACAATTGTCCTCAGTAGACGACCTGCCCACCACTCCACGGCCGCACCGTAGTTTCTCTCCAAAGAACAGATAGACAAAATGGAAAGGAGAAAGAACTTGGAGAAAACCACCGAGGATTGGTTCCGACAGGTTGCATACGTCAGAAACATGGGAATCAGCAGGGCTGTGCAGACAACCAACAAGTTCTTGGACCTGATCCAATCCCTGTAGAGCACGAGGAGGCTCTGCACCAATTTCCCTGCAACATACGACTCCACCCTCCCGAGAATTGAAGCCATCCTTCAGATGCCTGAGAACACGTGGGAGGAGAAGCTAGAGCTGAAGACGGAGGATCATTGGCTGGTGGATGTGTGGCACAGAGACCTCGTCAACCGGAAGGAGAGGTTAGAGCAAATCTTGAACAGAGTGGATCAAAGAAATCCGGGCAAAATGTGCCGAATACCTTACGCTGATGACGGGCTATGATATGCCCACTGTGCAAATGGACTCAAAAAAGATCAAGCCATACTTCCAAGAGAAGATGAAGGACAGGGTAGCCAGAGAAATCACAACGGAGTTCCTGAGTTTTGCTACCCGCGCCTTCGACCGGTCAGAGCTGTTCAGGGACCAAGGCTCAAAGTATGACGAGGATTGGAAGCGGCTGGAAGAGAACGCTAAGGAATGGAGCTACCAGGCATTATGATGCGAGATCCTGAGATAGACAAGCCCCAGGCTGTCATCCTCAAGTACATAGAGCACGCAGCTTCCAAGGAGCAGGAGGACAGCCCAGCCAAAGATAAAGACCTTCCCGAAGAGTAGCTATAGCAAAGAAAACAACAATCCACTAAAGGACGAAAGAGCTACAGTGCCACCCACTAGAAGACAAAACAGGGAAGAGACAAAATGTATTTTAAATTGTAAATCTATTTGGGGGTAGGTGAAACCCTATTTTGTAATGAATCTTGGCCATTCATTTAACTTTTTAGAAACTATAAATACAGCACTCCCCTCATTTGCAAAAGGGAGAGTTGAGTTCTTGTAAAGACATGTTGCTGAAATTTATAAGAAAAGACATTGACTTGGTGTATTTTCTTGGTTTCTCTCATGTCATTTGATTCATTTCTCCAATTTCACATGTTTAGCTTAGATCTTATTACTGTTTCGTTGGCTGTTTTATTTCTTTGGATAAATCTTAGGAATGTTGTTGGGTGATTGTGAAGATTCCTGCTTTGTTGATGATCCTTTAGTCCATACTTTTTGCTGTTTGCTGAAGGTAGATAGCTGTGCAAAGTTAGTCTGGACTAGATTTTAAAGCTGCCCCTAACATTTGTCCTTGATTCATGCATGTATGTGGTGGATGAAGGATGAAATATCTGCAGCCCTTAGAAGATAGCACAATTTCCATGATACTATGAAATCCCTGGTTAAGTGGGATATTGTTTTAAGGAATTGTCCATTGCAAGAACTTCATTGTCACTATTCATAGCGAGCTTCATACTTAGGAACTTTTCCTCTCCTTCACCCTTTTCCTTTTTTTTAGTAACTGACCCATGTTAAGGTTCATTGCACATTGCAAAGTCAAATCCAACAACTAAATGGAGTTCATGATTGCTGTTTGAACCTACAGCCAGTGCATAACAACTTTCCATCATAAGGACTCCATTTCAAGATCCAACTTCAAACTTTGTGTCCACACTTTGTATTTTCTGTAAGAACGCCTTGTGATTCCAGCAAATCACATCAAACTACTGAGGTATCTAAGCACTGTCATGACCCGACATCTGAGAGACCTTGGGATAGTGTTCTGCAATTCGATTGTGGGAAATTGTCTTTCAAGAGAGGTGGTGTGCCTATCCACTTCCTGTGTTGAGAAGTGCATAAAAACACCATCAACAGTATCCTTATAAAGGAGAAATATCTAAGAGCTAAACAAAATATCAGGAAAATATCAGGAGGGAAAAATATCAGATAAATATCTAGAAAATATCTAGGCTATGTCAATGAGTCATACAACAATAAATGCATAAGTAGGCTTAGGTCAACCTATATGTATGCAAGCATTTAATGTATACACTCACACCGCCCCTTAAGCATAAATTAGGTAGGCAGGGATAAAATGGGTCCTAACCACTAGCCTGGTGAGGTACCCATGTACAAAGTAATCTCTCATGAAATGGAGAAAAGTAGCAAAACCTGTGGGAAAAAACTACCCTCCAAAAGAGAGAAAAGATGCATGAAAATTATACACATGAAGTACTACTTCTTTCACTAAGTACAATATATGATTTCCTCAATAAGAGAAAATAATATAAGGTCTATGAGGACCCCCCATCATACATGTCCTACTACATTAAAGTCAGATAGTGAATAGAGGATGCAGATGTAGTTCTAAGAACGCTTCATAATGTCCCTTCCCTTAGGAAGAAATGAAACCAACTAAATATGCAAGACATCTTCCCATGTGAGAATATGTATGTATGATCTTGAATAGAGTTGAAGCTCATCAAAGAATGATGATGATGGTTCCCATGATGTCTTTGAATGTTTCTCAGGAATCTACAAGCCAATGCTGACATGTGACGAATACTGATGGAATGAATCAAGTATCATAGAAGATTTTGTAACATGGACCACAAGAACCATAGATGTGCGGAGATAACTAGAACCATAAGAATCTAACACTGTCACTATAGAAGTTGATGTAGGTGAAGGAAGAGCAATCACATCTGAAAAAGACAAGGCTAATGCAACTTTATTGAAGTTGTCATAAAAAAGAAGACTGATGTCCTCAATGTGTGCTTCCATGTCAGCAATGCGGGACTCTACGAAAAGACATGAAAGGTCGGGTAGATATGCATCCCAATGAACAATGCTAGGAAGACTAATATCATGTTGGAAAGAAGTGCTGGAAGCTCTTGAAGAAATGACTCTGAAATCTGATGAAGCAACAGGAGGAGGTGGATGAATAATGATTTCCTCTATGTCAATTGGATGCTTTGTATCTGAATCATGATGTGGGAGGTGAGTTTTGATCATAGAAGGATCATGTGGGAAGGGAGAAACATTGGAGTATCCATATATTTCCCAAATTTTGATCCATAATGCATTTGTATATCCAATATCCATGATGACATACAAAGAGTCATCTGGAATATGTAAACAGATTAATCCACGAATATGATCATGATTATTAAACCATTTATCCATCTGAGATTGTTTACCGGGTTCAGGGATACATCTATACAGATATGGCATGAGATTATGGAATCTGAGATGTTTTCGGATTCATTCACACCAAGACTTATAGTTTCTTAGTTTTAGGTTGATTACAGAAGAGTGGGTTTCATATCCCATGATTATAAATAAGTTAATTCCTTAAGACAATAGAAAATCAACAGATCAAGAACCTCTAGATTTGGCACTTTATAAGTTAGTGCATTTTACAATCATATGATCTTTCCTTTTTCCAATTATGACAAAATAGAAAAAAAGACCCCTCCTTTGCAAAAATTTTAAATCATCAATCCCTTATCACTTCCCCTTTGTCACATTCATTTCAAAAGAAAAAAATTATTCTTCTTTCGCAAATGTTTTAACTATGACAAAAAAACCCCATTTTACAAATTGATTGTAAAAAAAATTGACTCCCCCCCTTGTTCAAACTTTATGATAACCAAGTTTGACCATTACCATAATTCTTAGTGCAAATTTGAAGCAAAAATTATAATTACAAATAAATGCTTTAATTGCAAACATAAATTGTAACTTGAGAGATATTTGGGAGGTCTTTTACTAGGTCAAATGGAAACAAAAAATAGAGTTCTATTACAATTAGAACTCATAATGGGAGGAGAGAATAAAAGACGTATGGGAGATGACGTAGCATGGTGTGAGATACGATGGACCAAGTCAATGGTTGATCAATTGCTGCCTTGTGCCATTGAACTGCACATTAATGCAGAGCTTTCCCTTCACTCCATGCTACCAAGAACTCCATGCAGGGATATAGGGATGAATGGTCTCCAAATCAAGTGGGAATGGTCAAAACTTCCCCTTGTAAATGCAAACATGCATTTCCATCCAGGGTTTTCCTTTGTCCTTCCAATTTCTCTTCACAATGAAGTAATCACATCAAAGACCTGAGTTTTTCAGGCTATAGTGGAGGGCAGGAATATGGAGGAAGCGTAGCAATGGAGCACAAAGCGGAGGAAGAGTTGTAGGATTCTTTAAGAATTCACCTGCTTGGCAAGTTCCCAACAAACTTCACATGGTCCTACCATGCGATTCACCCTATCGGTTGCTTGGTATTGATGCCCACTCTGTCGAATGATGGCTCAAAACATCTCACCTGATAGTGGAATCATAATTGAAATCACCTCACCTGAGAATGGAACTACATGAGGCTTGGGTAAAACTTTGACGTTGCCCCCACTATGAAATGGATGGAGTGCAGATTGTAATCACTTGCAGATCGAAATCTATATAACTGTAACCTTTGGTGAGGAATTTGTGGCGCATAATTACCTTTAGCAGGGTGTGTCATGCTTAGAGGGGTGCGATTTTCCTTTAATAGGTCGTGCCCTGCTTAGAGAGCTGCATTATAAGACACAAACCACCACACACAATAAAGAGAATGCCACACACAACACAAAGATTCACGCCAGCTCTCAAATGCCAAAACGAAATAGGGGTGGGGTCGATTTGATGAAGAAAATAGCCACAAAGTCTAACAATCTGCAACAAATTGTGCCTCTGTAAGTAGAGGTGTCACAAACTTTTTGAGTAGAGATACACCATAGGGGTGGATCGATTATTTCTTGTTGTGTGTAGGTTGACTCAAAATAGCCTCTCAAATTGCTTTAGAAATGCCTAAGCATCATCCTACAATTACACATAATGGAAACAAATTGAATACAACAGATTCGTTTTACCTTTGGCTTGCACTATCTCTCCCTAAGCTCCAATACCATGAAAGAACTATGAAAGATGGGGATTTTGAAAAAGCATAGTGGAGATAGAATGTGTAAACTCAACCTCATATTATTAGATAGTCAAGGATTTCCTTATAAAGGAGAAATATCCAAGAGCTAGAAAAAATATCAGGAGGGTAAAATATCATGTAAATATCTATAAAATATCTAGGTTATGTCAATGAGTAATAGAACAATAAATGCCTAAGTAGGCTTAGGTCAACCTATGTGTATGCAAGCATTTAATGTATACATTGACAATGCCAATCAACAATAGAAACTTTTATATCTTGGAATGATTAGGATTTGGTTGTTTCCCCTCCATTTGGTCCTTCGAGGAGAGTAGTCACTCAGTGGAATAAAATCTATGTAAAAGTTGACTCATTAGAAGTTAAGGAAAAATGGATAAAGTTTTATGGTAGATGATTAAAAACAAACATGCATTTCGTTATTTACAATGTTTATGGTCCTTGCTCATTGGCTGGAAAAGGACAAGTTTGGAGACAAATTTCAGCAAGATTTGAGGACGATGCACTAATGCTTAAAATTATAGCAAGTGATTTCAATGTGATCAGAAATTCTTCAGAAAAAATTGGTGGTATAACTCCCCCATTTGCTTTGTTAGAAGACTTTATTAAATTCATCTTATCCAATAATTTATATGACTGTGGGCTATCAAAAATGGAATGTATACTTGGAAAAAAAGGCGTAAGGATTTTTTGCAAATTCCAGAAAAACTTGATCATCTTTTTCTCTAAAAAAATTGGTTGGTAACTGAAGTACCCTAAATCTGCATGTAAGACCAACCTCAAATACTTATTAGAAAGGTTAGTCTAAAACAAACAAATCTGCAAATACCTCTATGAAATAACATATCTATGCTAAATAAATAACAGAAGTAACGAAAATAACATCAAGAAGACATTTCAAAAGCAAGATAATCACATATTCCATATTGGATTGGTGTTACATGTGCTAGTAACCCTTTCCCAACCCTTGATGAAAGCTCAAGAAGATGTAAATGCAATGGAGATGATGGGCAAGATGAGTTCTCAAATTAAGAGAGTAACCTTGCATAAAGGTTATGGATCCATGAATGAGAATGAAGGCCTTCTTTTATAGATTTTCTTGATGATAGATTGGCCAAGATGGTGAATATGGGACTAAAGATCCTCCAATGAGAATAGGCCACTTGTCAAGTGATGATAGGCCAATGGTTGTGCAAGATTTGGAAAGAGTGCCCATGAGAGGGAAAATTTGAATTCAAATTTTGCAATAAATTTTGAGAGGGGGACAAGAAAAACAGCAATTAATGCAATGTTGGAGAGACAAATCAACTTGTCATGTTGAGGGAAAATGAGGGTTTTTTAATAAATCAATAAAATTGATTTATTTGTGCAAGTGGCATAATCTAGAGAATGCAAGTGGTGAGGATTATCATTTAATCAGGGTTAGATTAAATAGATGATGATTATGTTAGTTTAATGATGATTAGGTTAGTTTGACTTTTAGGACTTTGATATTTGATTTATCTAAATCAGAAAATGATGGAATATGAATTGGATTTAATTAAATAAATGTTTGATTTATTTAATTAAAGGGATGATGTTTGATTTATTTGATTAAAAAGTTTGATGATAAGATCAAGTTTGATTTATTTGATTTAAGCTGATGACTTTAGGAGATTAACAAATAAACTTGATTTATTTACTTGATGAGCGAATGTGATGCATAATGTCAATTTGACGTGTCTACATTTTTCCCCTCTTTGAACCAATGTACTTGTTGCATTGGTTCAAAGAATAAACTTTCCGCGATCGAAATTTAGAAATTTTTTGATTTTTTGGAAGCCCCAGCGGAAAGTACACTGGTACATTGCCCCCTCGAGAGATTGAGTGAAAAGATTCAATTTGAGGGTCGATCTCATGATAAAGAGGTTCAAAATGGGTGGTTATGGACGACGATGCAAATGAGATGATTTTAAGATTCTTAGAATAACAAATCTATATTATCCTAAACAACTTAAATGATTATATGATGCGAGATGGATGAGATGGGTGATGTGATATGCTGTGATTATGCAATGGATGATTTATGAGATGATTAGACTAACAGATTTATATTATGATGATGATATGCATGTGAGATGATATGCATAATACTGATGATTTATGGATGCAGGATGGATGCATGATGGATGTAGGATGGATGGATGCATGATGGATGCATTGGTGATGACGATGTTAGTGTGGAAATGAGATGATGACAAGAGGATCCAACAAGTCCATGATCCAGCGAGACTTTATTAGAGATGATGATGATAGATAGATAGATAGATAGATAGATGATGATTTGCTTATCAAGGATTGGAATTTTCAAAGGGTCACTTACTTTATGTTTGATAACACACCTAAGCACGATGCAACAAGGTATAAAGGACCAGAATGGCGTTGTACTTAGTGTGATGGACTTTGACTTGACAAATAGATAGGAGTATTCATGTTCACACCTGACATACGGAAACCTTGCTAGGATGCACTTTAGAAGTTTCAAATATCTCAGACCAAAACACGGAGAGGTATAACCAATCAATGCAATAGTCAACAAGCCATCCAAAACATTCTCTATACATATCTAACAAAGAAAGTATTCGCCAAGTTATTTTACAAGAACGTCCAACAAGCATTGCAGAAAAAACAATAATGATCATTGCCCCATTTCTATCTCTCTAAATCCTTCGCTCGGATATCATCGAGAGGTCCTTGGACTGAGCGCAATAAGATAAGTCAAAAGAAAAAGATAAAGCACACAAACAAGCTGATGTTCTTCAATACCACTAACCATAAGGGAATGTGTTTTTAAGGATAAGAACCGAAACTTATTGCCAAAAGATAATGCCCATTGTAGTTAGATACATCCTAGGACATGTTAGTGGATGGCGGCATGTCATTTCATCTATCCAAAGTGTTGTTTCTGATAAATAATGCCCCTTGTAGGAAGGATTCATCCTAGGACATGATGTTATCAGATGATTGATATGGGACTATTTGGATGATGGACTATCGACACAAAGACTTGACCAACTTGTTTACGTACTGACTTAGACCTGAGACTTGACGCTTCTGAGTTTTACTTTTAACCTGCTAGACTTGTTTCTAACTGTTTCACCAAAGATTGAGGATGACGAGCAGTTTATTATGAATGGTGTTTATTGCGGGTGCAAGCGAGATGACGCAGATGGATTTTTTCAAATATTTGGATTTTTTCATGTTTTGAAATGTTTTGAGGCTATTTTTGGTATTTTTTCAAGGTTTTACAAATGTTTTGGTTTTTGATTTTCTAATGCTTTTAGGATTTTCTGAGATTTTGACCAAGAGACTAAGCTAAAGACCTATCCTAGGGGCCTCGGGGGCTTATCAATAGATTAGCCTTGCCTACATTATACACGCAGAGACCACGTAGTTCGACTGATGACTTGACCGATTTAGAGATGAAGATATACATGATGAATTGTCAGTTTATTATGACGAACTCCTATACCACTAACCTAACTGTCTCGGGGGATGATCAAAGATCAACCTTGCCTACATTCAAGCTCAGAGATGATGTAGTTTGACAAGACGACCTTGTTTTTGGCTTTTTTTGAATGACTTTTTGCCTTGTTTTTGGATATTCTGATATTTCTAATGTTTTTGGATTTTCTGATGTTTTTGGATTTTTTGATATTTTGAGAACTTTAAGACCATACACGAATCTGATCTGATGGGAACATGCCCCCAGCATGATGCAATAGACTACTCCGATAAAGGCAGGACAAACTGACCTTGAGAATGGGTCAAGTAGTACTAGGAGGGATCATGATACGAACATAGGACCAAGCTATGGTGCGGATGCGAGTGGATGAGTAATGTATGGATATATGGATGTGATGGATAGATGAAAGTGAAATGGATGGATGATGCAGATTGAGTTGTAAAGATCCTAGTGGATGGAAAGTGCTTATTTATGCAAGGTGCCCGTTTGCCAGGTTTTTGCTGAGGTACCTGCCTAAAGTTCCACCAAAGTGGTTTTCACTAGAGGACGATTTTTTCTCTTTACTATTTTTTATCCTTTTTCTGATTTTTTTGGATTTCTTGCTTTTTTGATTTTTTTGTTGTTACCAAGATGCCTGTTTGCTAGGTTTTCGCCAAAGTAACCATTTTTTCAGGACTTTTTCTAATTTTTTGGATTTTTTGGTTCTATACCTTGAAAGAATTAAGCATACAACTTTTTGAGATAGGAGCTATTCATGGGCTCCTACAAAGGTTCCCCTTTGGGTGTTGATAGCTGATATGCCCTTGATTTATAGCTTGCTGTGACGATGAAAGGCCCTAACCAATTGGGGTTCGAACTTGCCTTTGCTGCTGGGATTCGAGACATTCTTCTGATTTTCTTTTAAGACCAATTCTCTGACTTGGAAAGTCCTGCTTCTGATCTTCTTGTTGTAGCTTTGTTTGAGTCTATTTTGATAGACTTGTAAGTGATTCAAAGCATCGATCCTTCTCTCATCCAGTAACTCCAGCTCGTTTAGTCTTCAAACCCAATATTCTACATCAGTGATGAGATTTTGCAATGATATTCTAAGGGATGGGAGATCGATCTCAATAGGTTGTACAGCTTCTGATCCGTAGACCAGGGAGAATGGGGTGGCGCCAGTGGGTGTGCGGATGCTAGTTCGATAAGCCCAGAGGGCGGGATTAAGCTGCAAGTGCCAGTCACGACCTACATCATTGACTATTTTCTTGAGGATTTTGAGGATGGTTTTGTTCGTGGCTTCTGCTTGGCCATTGCCTTGGGGATAGTACGGGGTGGAGAAGCGATGCTAGATTTTGAATTTCTCGCACAAGTTGCGAACCTCCTGATTCTTGAATGGTGTGCCATTATTTGAGATAATGGCTTGTGGGACACCGTAACGACAGATGAGATAGTTTAGGATGAATTTTGAGATCTACTTTCCAGTGATATAGGTCATGGGTATGGCTTCCACCCACTTTGTGAAGTACTCAATTATAGTTATAACGAATTTATGGCCATTGGATGAGGTGGGTGAGATTTTTGCAATGAGATCGAGTCCCCACTGCGAGAAGGGCCATGGTGTGACAATCGGATGGAGCTCTTGAGCTGGAGCATGGATGAGATCCCGATTCTGCTAAGATTATAAACACCTTTTAGCATGATCATGCGCTTCTCTTTCCATCGTGGGCCAGTAATACCCCAGCCTCAGCAGTTTCTTGGTGATGGTCATCCCACTCGAGTGTGAGCCACAGATACCATTATGAACCTCGGTTAGAGCGGTTAATGCCTCCTCAAAATTTAAACAGCGTAGCAAGGTACCTTCTATGCTTCTACGGTATAAGGTATCACCTAGGATGACAAATTTGGATGCCTTTTTGATAAAGGTTCGTTTTAGGCTTGATGGTAGGTTAGCGGGTAAGACTCCTATTCGAAGATATGTGTAGATGTCGTGATACCAAGGATCACCAGGACCAACGATTTCACACACATATTCTGATTTTGGTACCTCGAATGTGGGAATGAGAAGCTGCTCGATCAGAAATTCATATTTTGGCACGTTGTGAGGGATGTCCACTAGAGACCCAATTGTAGCCATGGCGTTAGCGGCTCTGTTGTTGGTTCTTGGAATCTGCTCAAATGTTATGTCAATGAAGGATTCCTTGAGAGTCTCCACCAATTTCTTGTATGGAGTTAGCTTGTCATCCTTAGTCTGATATTCATCATTGACTTGATTTATGATCAACTGAGAGTCTCCGTAGACTTTGAGGGCTATGATATTCCATTGTACTGCTATCTTAAGACCTATAATCAAAGCCTCATATTCTGCTATGTTGTTTGTGCAAGGGCATGCTAGTTTGTATGACCGTGGTATGTAGTCCCCTTGTGGGGTGATGAAGAAGATACCAGCTCCTGATCTGTGTTGCGTGTATGAGCCGTCGAAGTATAATTTCCAGTGATCAGCTATATTGAGGTTAAAGATGGATTCGTCTGGAAATTCAGATACAAGAGTATTCTCAAAATATATGGGTGCTTCTGCTAGTTGATCTACAATAACTTGACCTTTAATGGCTTTTCTTCCCATATACTCGATGTCATACTTTGACAGTATCATCACCCATTTTGTCATTCTGCCTGTAAGCATTGCCTTGGATAAGAGATACTTGAGGGGATCAATTTTTGCAATGAGCTTTATCTTGTGTGCCAACATGTAGTGTTTGAATTTTTGGGATGCAAACACTACTGTGAGGCAAGGTTTTTCAATGAAGGAGTAATTTAGCTCGTGACCGACCATTGTCCTGCTGATATAGTAGATGGCCCTCTCTGTTCCATTTTCATCATGCTGAGCTAGGAGAGCTCCAAGGGCTGCTGCTGTTGCTGACACATATAAGATCAATGGCTTTCTCGGGATAGGTGGCATTAATACTGGCGGTGTCAGTAGATATTCCTTGATTTTGTTGAATGCCTCTTCACATTTTGTGTCCCATTTGTATGCTACCCCCTTGTGGAGTAGGTGAGAATATGGGTTATGCTTGTCTACCAGTTGTGTTATGAATCGTTGGATGGATTGAAGTCGGCCTTGGAGGCCTCTCAGTTGCTTTAAGTTCCTTGGTGCTTCCATCTCGAGGATTGCTTTGACTTTTGCAGGGTTGACATTGATACCCCTCATGGAGACTATGTATCCTAGTAATTTTCCTGATTGCACGCCGAGGACACACTTCTTAGGATTTAGTCTGACCTTGTATTCCTCTAATCTGTCAAAGATAGCACTTAGGGTTGCTATATGATCTTGTCTTTTTCTTTACTTTGCTAGGATGTCGTCGACATAGTCTTCGACTGTTTTGTGAATCATATCCTGGAATATTAGTGTCATGGCCCTTTGATAGGTTGCTCCTGCATTCTTTAGACCAAATGGCATCATGTTCCAGTAGTAGGTCCCCCATGGACAAGTGAAAGTCATCTTGTGTTGGTCTTATTTTTCTATCATGATCTGGTTATATCCTGAAAATCTATCCATTAACGATAGCATCTCGTGCCCTACTGTCATATCTACTATCATGTCGATGTTGGGAAGCGGGAAATCATCCTTGGGACATGCCTTGTTAAAATCTCTAAAGTCCATACAAATTCTGATGGCTCCATCAGGTTTTGATACAGGTACCAAGTTTGATACCTATTCTAGATAATCGATTGGTCAGATAAATCTTGCATCTACCAACTTTTTGAGTTCCATTTTGACTAATAGAGCAATTTGAGGATGTATTTTTCAGAGCTTTTGTCTTATAGGTTTTGCATCTGGATACACTGCTAAGTGATGAACCACAGTCTCTAGATCAAGCCATGGCATATCAGCATAGCTCCATGCAAATTTTATTTTCCTTTCCTTTAAGAATGTTGCTAGGAGTTCTTACTCTTCTGATAATAGTGATTCCACATAGAATGTGATATGCGGGGTCTCCTCTATTCCTAGGTTGACCGGATTGCATTTTTTGGCCAAGACTGCTGACTTCTCTTGATGAATGGCTCTTAGGGGAAGATTGAATCCTTCATCCTCGGGCGCCTCAGAGAGGTTTTCACCTTTGGATATGTCCTTTCTTTCTACTATTTTCTTGTCAAAGAGTGCCACAGTGTGGTTTTCACTCAAGGACTTGGATATGATTCTTTTCTCACTTTTGCGACTAAAGGATTCAATTGTTTCCCCGTAATAAGCATGTATGTCTAACTCCATTATAAAGCCTACTTTATGATCTTTGTCTAGAATGCTATCCCTCAATCCCATGAATTCTGAGAGTTCCTCATCGTTTTCAAATGTATCAAGAACTGGTGGTCCTCGTTGGTCATAGTCGATCAATTGGGGATAGACTAAGTGGTTCTCATGATTTTGATGATCGGATTCGAAAGATAAGGTACTAATCATGCAAAGGGTAGTATCCTCAAATAACCTAGGTAGATTGGTCAAGTGATCTTTGTCATTGCTACTAATATAGGGCTTAGTGATAAAGTTATGCATGTCTGTCCCTATGGGTATTGGGGAGTGCACTTGTACTAGGACTGGCTGAGGGGAAACATTAGCGGCTCTAACCGGAGGACTTCGGCCACGTATGGTTATTCTTAGAGGGGTACATCCAAGACCAATATTTGTTATAGGTCGCATCTCAGGCATGATTGGTATTAAGAGCCCATTGTCATTTTGTCCCAGTCTTTGATTGCGATCATAGCCCATCGCAAGCATCATGTGTAGGCCTTTGCTTCTTTCATCCATTGGTAGATTAGTTGCCGGTCTTTCATCTTGATACAACATGTTTGATGGATCTGCTTCAATTACCTCATGGCCAAGGTCTCCCCACCTTGTGAATTTAGGATAATTTTGAGGATAGGTTTCTGATGTAGACGTTTGGTTTTCTTGTGGATGTCCCCGTGATCTAGGAGATTGAGGTAACTCTCCTATCACAAAAGAATTATTAGGGAGCCTATAACTTCCACAACCGTCCTCCTGGATGATGAGCTTGATGTTGGAGATGGTGGGAATGGCGGGGATGGCAGGTGTCTCTTTCGCAGAAGTGGACGTGAGAGTGGCGGGGTCGATGTATGATGTTGATGGGCCCTCATCATTTTTCGGCACTTGGGGATTTTGTAATAATTGGCTTCAAGGTACTTGCAATATGAGAATGGCTCAGGATCTTCGTGGATGGTAACCTCTTGTCCATTATTTGTGAATTTCACACATTGGTGGAAAGTTGATGCTACGACTTTCATCGCATGGATCCATGGGCGTCCCAGGAGGATATTGTATGGCAAGTCGAGGTCCAAGACCTGACAAGTGGTTTCCATGAGCGTTGGCCCTACTTGAATAGGGAGTTTGATTGTGCCCTGAGACACTCTTTCTTCGTCATCGTATGCTCTTATTGTGATGCCTTTCCCTTTGTCGATGGAGTCTTCTACTATTTTCAACAACTTAATGAGGCTAAGAGAACAAATGTTCAAACCTACACCTCCATCCACCAAGACCCTTTTGATTTTGCTTTTATTTACGATGGCTTCGAAGTGAAGTGCAAGATTATGAGATGGTTGGGCGGGAAAATATTGGTCGGAAAATGTAAGGAGGTTAGGCATTATGATATTTCCGACCATAGCTTGGAATTGCTCCACATCAAGATCTACAAAAATGGTGGATGAGGCTAATGCTTCTTCGAGGATCTTTTTATGGGCCGATGATATTTTTAACAACTCCATGATGGAGATGTGTGCTGGTGTTCTTTTGAGTTGGTCTATGACACTATAGCCATTGGATCTAGATGAAGGGACCCTATTTGGTTGAGATGACCCTGCAATGGTGACTTTGCCGCCTCTTGTGGTGACTCCACAATCTTCAGCATGGGCACCCTTAATGGTGATGACCATGCAGTTTTCATTGAGGTTTGCAACAACTGTTTCATATACATGATTTACACTGCTCTTTCCTTTATCCTTGTTATTCCCTTTGTTTCCATGATTCGGCATCGGATTCAGGTAGATTTTAATATCTTGATTCCCAGTAGGTGTTTCCACATTTATGATTCTTTTGTCGATGACATCTTGGATGATGTTCTTGAATCTCATACAATTGTTTGTGGTGCGGCCTTTAATTTTGTGGAACTCACATAGTTGATTTTCCTTGTACCAAGGAGGTTTGACATCAGGTTCTTGGTAGTTCTCAAATGTAGGAGCTTGGATGAGTTTTTCGTCGATTAGCTTTTTCATGATGTCCTCAAGTGGTTCTCTCAAAGTAGTGTATTTTCGTTTGGGATAAGTCTTGCGTTGAGGTGGTACTCTTTGGTCATTGAGGTTATTGATGGTGGGATTATTGTTGGATTGATGCGTTGTGTGATGAATGTTTTGATTTGGTGTTTGGATTTGTTGTGTGGATGTGTTTTGGCGTAGACCACTAATGACCACCTTGGCATCTACGACACCATCATTAGTGACATTTTTGTTTCTTTCTCATGTGTGAGGTTTATCATTGTAGTTTGATGATGGGTGGTTGTTTTGCATTTCGTGATATGATGTTGATTTGATGGGTTGAGTCACAAGGGCTCTTTTGATGCTAAGCGCCTTGGAGATCAATTGATAATATGTGGTGATACCCTGAACTTTGAGATGGAATGATAGGTGACTTTCAAGGTTGGCTATGATTGTGCAGACTTGTTGTTCTTCTAGCATGGTCCATTTGCTACGATTGGCCTTGGATCGCCATCGTTGAAGGAATGAAGCGAAAGATTCATTCTTTCCTTGTTTCAGAGTGTATAGTTCTTTGAGACTAACATCCATTGTAATGTTACATGCGTAGTTTCTAATGAATTCATCTTTGATTTCCTGGAATTTTCTGATGCTTGAGGGTAAGCGAGAGAACAATTCTATAGTGTTTCCTGCCAAGCTCCTAGGGAATAGCTGCATCAGATAAGTATCGTCATATGTAACCTCCATACAATGAACCTAGAATTCCCTAATGTGATCTTCAGGGTTTCCCGTCCCTCGATATTTGTCAAATTTAGGGATCTCAAATCCCTTAGGGAATGGTTTCATGTCTAGGCTCCTATCAAATGGGTAGGGACACAAGTTGCTCTGCGTTTTGGTTGTCCGCCCCAATTGAAAGTCCAACACTTGTTGCGAGAGCAGCCTGAGTTGTGTCATCACATCATTCTGAGGATCAGGGGGTGGGATGAATGTGTTTTGAGGTGTTGCAATTTTCGTTTGGATGGATGGGTTGGTTGGTGCATTGTTCAATGGTATCGGTATGTTGTGGTGGGTGAAGTAGGCTTCTACTTGCTTTTGGATGAATAATGCTTGTTGTTGCTCTTGTTGTTGTTGCGCCATGATTTGTGCTTGTTGTTGCACTTGATGTTGTTCCAACAACGCTTGTTGTTGTGCTTGCCACTGCGCTTTTTGCTGTTCTAACAACACTTGTTGTTCTGCTTGTTGTTGTTCCCACAACGCTTGTTGTTGGGCTACCAATTCTGCTGCTTCTTGTTGCTCTTGGTATTGCTTTAGTGCTTGCTGATATGCTTGCATTTGTGTTGCTTGTGCAAGAAGTTGTGCTTGAGCTTGTGCTTGTTGTACTTGAGCTTGCACTTTCGCTTGCGCTTGCGCTGCTTGTTGATGTAATAAAAGTTGTGCTTGAGTGACCCTTTGTACTTGTAATGCTTGTGTGGCTTGGGTGGCTTGTTGTTGTTGCTGTTGCAATAAAGCTTCGGCTTGTTGTACTTGTTGCGCTTGTAATGCAGCTTGTGCGGCTTTGGCAGCTTGAGCAGCTTGTTGCATGGCTTTTTGTTTCTGCACTTGTTGGTATCCTCTTTGAAAAGTGGCTTGTAATGTTGCGTCAAATTGCTTTGATGTGGTGAATGTTGGTGGTGGTGGAGGTGGTGGTGGATTTGGAATGGTGGTAGATGATGATGTTGTGTTGATTATTTGGTTGGTGGATGGTGTTGTCATGTTGATTACGTGATTGGTGGATGGTGTTGTTGATGTGGTAAGTGGCGTCATTGATGTGATTGGCCCTTGAGAGACCATGCTTTGCAATGTTGTGGGGGTGTTTGACAATGTTGCCATTGCTTGTGTGTTTGTCGTTTGTTGTTGTGATGTCAAAAATAAGTTTTGAGCATTTGGAAAAATGTTTTGATTGATGGTTGGGATGTTGTTTTCATTGATACTCGGTAGAGGGGGAAGCCCTAAACCAAGGAGTGGTGTTGATGACAATGGTGATGGTGGGAGAGGTGGAAATGTAAGGGGGGTGAATCCTTGCGAGACTGTTGTAGTGTTGAAAATGGCCCCTGGTCCGAACATATATCCCTCCTCTTGTGGATTTGTGATAAGAGGTGTTTGTGGTGCTCCGTGAAAAGATGTTGATGATGGGTCATAATGTAAAGTGAGAGGAACATTTTGGTGTAATGGATTATGGAGGATGTTTTGTTCCACTGTGGTGTTTGCGTTTTGGTTATCTCAAGGGGATGTGATTGAAGTGCATTGAGGAATGTGTTTCCCTTGTTAACATTGGGTTGAGTTGGAGCAAATGATGTTGTGATTTTATGGATATTTTCTGTGACATTTTGAGATGGGGGTGTAGATGAAATGGGATGGTGGATGAGATTGGTGGAAAAGATGTCTCTACTATAGTGCTCACATCAAAATCTGAAGGCAACTTGGCCCCTTGTTTTGCTAGTTCAAGCATGTACAACGAAGGGTTAAGTCTCATCATGATGTTGATGATTCTATGGTTGTCTGGATTTTGGAGCATTTCATCTATTTCTTCGTGAGACATTCCAAAGGTAAGATCCTCCCCTTGGGTTTCCTCTTGTGGGTTTTGTGATGATGTTGGAAGGCTAATTATGAGATTTCCATCCCCAATGGGATTCATTTCAGGAGTGGTTTGGCTAAGATCACTTGAAGCGGGTGTTTCTTTGTTGGCTTCCATACTCTTCTTGTATTGAGATCTAGTTAGAACCATAACATGAGGATCAATCTTCGAGAATATGGGAGATGAATCTCTTGATTCTTTGGATTAATCTCTATTTTATGTCCCAAAGTGAAAGTTTTAGGATGCTTTTTGGGGATCAAATGTGATGATATGATGATGAATGATATGAATGTTTTGTCTTTTGATAAATCTTGAATGAGACACTAGGCTTTAGGACTTGGATTTGATTGGATTTTGGATTTGGTATTTTGTCCTTGACTTTAATTTTGATTTTGTTTTTGGATTTTGAACAAAAGGAACCCTAAGATGTTTGATAATGATATAAGGGATGGATTTTTTCAAAGGATGACTATTTGAATATGTGTGAAGAGAAGGATGCATCTATCCACACCTATTCAAATAAGATGATAGCTTTTGCTAAGCATATGGAGAAGGATTCATCTACATATACTAAGCTAGGCAAGATGATTTGGATAACTTTGACTAAGGATATGCAAAAGGATGCATTTACACATTCCTATCCAAAGGTGTTTTGATAAATGCTTTCAAGGACTTGGTCACAATGTTTTTGGATGATTTTGATTTTTTTGCCACAAAGCCTAGTATCAAGGATAATTTCAAGATTTTCCAAAAGATGATTTCTGAGATGGATTTGACACTTTGAAAGATGGATGAAAAGAGGTTTGATTTGTTTTGATCCTTAGGTGAACCTAAAAAGACACTTTGTTTTCCTAGACCTAGGTATTGAAGAGCATGCAAATACTTCCTAAAGACCTTTGTAACCAAGAAATGATTTCATTTGAACATTCATTTTCGGATTTCCAATGATTTTTGCTTTGGGATTTGTGAGTCTTCAATCACACATGAAAATTCATTTTGCTTATCTTTGTTTAATGGCTTTATTTTACCAAAAAAACTCTCTTTGATTAAAGTTTCAAACTAAGATGTCCAATGTCTTAATTTCTTTAAACCCCACAAGATATTTTATGTGGAAATTCAATGAACTTAAGGCAAGGGTTTTCCTATTGTTTACTCAAGAAGACAAATTGAGGTATAATCTAATGCTTAGGAACCTCTAAGGACGTGAATCCCAAGGGAAAGCAATAACATATGGATTGAGTCAATGATATTTGTCTTCAAGAGGGTTTGAAATTTTGAGAATCATGTTGAATGTTTGTTTGCAAAATGTTTTCGAATAAAGCACCGTGGTTTTTGAACTAAGAACAAGTACAAGCCCTATGGATGTGTAAGACAATATTTGTTGAATCCCCACTTGGACAAGTCCAACTACGCTTATCTTTAGCAATGGTTAGATGCTTGACCCCACTGGCTCCCCTCCATGACTCATTAACGTAATCGGGGAAGCAAGCATCAACACCCATGAAACTCCCATGGCATGTTTTCCATTTCTACAAAGACCGTAAAAGTGTGGGGTGGCTTCAGAACGACCATTCTTGCACCAACAAATAGATTAAGGATTTTGGAAAATTCTAGCACATGGGTTCTAGTAAGGACTTTCCGTTCGTGGAGATTGACCCATTCAGCAAGAGTCCCCTTTCAGATCCATCTTGTCGGAGCCAACCGCCTAATAATGGCGTTTAACCAATACCCACATTTATATCTCAGCTAGAAATACTCTTGGCTTTAGAGTGTTACCGGTTGAGTCGTTCCCTTGGGTGAGTACTTTTTCCCCAAGGCAAGCCCTCTAAGATAAAAAAAGGCAAGCAAAGACACAATCCGCAACTCGATCAATCTTTGATGGCACAAAGAAAGAAAATGTACGTGAAAATTTCCCTACTCGCACCTGCATAAGATGTTCAATTTTAAACCCGAATCAAAGTGTTTCAAAGCAATAAAATTCATTTTGAGTGTTTCTCTTGCACCCTAGATCACACGAAGCGCAAGGGGAGAGGATACGCACTCAAAATGCACCAAAGACAAAATCACACAATTCAAGCACTTGTTCATTTTATAGCCTTCAAAGCAATTGTGTGATTCGTTTTAAGCACCAAATGAAATATGAAGATTGCTTGTCCAATTTTTAGCCCAAAACGAAATCTAGTAAGTGTCTAAGCTTGAATTTTAGCCTTTTGCGAATGGAGAAAATCAAATTGTTCTTTTTAGACCCAAACGAAAATTAGTGTCCTAGGAGCGAAAAGGTAACAATTTCGTAAAGAAGTGTTGAACAAACACTTAAAGCGTTTAAAAACACTTTGAGTTTTCAAAAAAGAATCCTCCTTTCTTTTTCTTTTGCTAGCCTTCTCCTTGCTTTCCTTCGTTTATACCTCCTTCGCTTTTCCTTTGTTTGCTTTTGTACCTTGTGCCTTTGTTGTTCGTTTGTACCTTTGTTGTTCGTTTGCACCTTTTCCTAATTAAACAAAAGACAATTATATAAAGACTAAGTTAATTACATTTGCTTCCCAAGCATTCAAGTATAAATGATTTCAAATGACAATAAAGATCTTATTTTCCAAAGTTTCAAAGCACATTAAAGCAAGACAACTTGTAAATGAGAGTCTTTCTTTTCAAAAAAAAAATCCAATTTCAAAAAATGTCAAAAGTTTCACAATTGTTTTAGCAATAAGAGTACTTGACCTTAGATTTCTAAAAGCATAATCTTATTGAAAAGGTTGAAGATTCAAAAAAAATGAGAATACCGCTTTTCCTCAACTTTGCAAAAGCAGATAAGTAAGAGGGTGAATACCTCTTTTCTTCTCTAAATCTGTCAATAGTACTTAAAGTCAACATTTCAAATATCATAAATACTTGTGCTATAAATATTCCCATCCATATCCTTCGCGTGCAAAAATCAAAGACAATAAATCAATAATTATCATGCACTTTTAAAGAATGGAAATGATAATGCCAAAAAAACAAAAATAGATATGACAACATTTAGTAAATGATTAATCTACCAAGCGGCTGGATCAACATTGGAATATAGAATGATAAATATTGAAATGTGGACTTACAAGACTTCAGACAGAGAAAGATGGGCATAATTATTGCAGCGCTTTTAATGAAATCACCTAAAACACCAAGTTGAAAGAAACCAAAGTTTGCGCTTCAAGGATTTTATTGTGTAATGAAAGCGTGATGTGATCTTCAAATAGATACCCTATCTAATCTTCATCATGAACTTACTGGTGTATATACATAAATAGGATTATATGGACAGCTCACGACAAATCAAGGACAGCTGCCATGGCCCCCCTCTCCCAAATGCGTGTTATCTTAAACATACAAGTTATCTAAATGCAACGCCATAGAGAGATTATGTCATGCGTCTATCCAGGATTTACTGAATTCCTTAATCATTTTTGAGGCCCTACTGAGCCTACTGCGGATCACACAGAAGCAATACCAACCGCGGTTATGGGGGACGTACTTTTGTTATCCCTTATCACAAAGTTCTCTACCTGTCACTTATCTGCCTCTAGACATGGGTATATTGACACTTAATAGAGTCACAATGGCCACGCTAAAA
>VDFB02104837.1:0-45071 GCA_007258455.2 Sequoia sempervirens | reverse complement strand
ATATGTAATTTGTGAACCGCATTTGTATAAAAGCGACGCATGTGTTAAAAAAAGTGACGCATCCGCAAAATAACGACGCATTTGCATTTTATGTCAAAACATTCATTTTTCACTAGGGTAGATGATTCAGGCTAACATGAGGCATGGTGTTGCAGGTTGTTCTTGACCCTATCTACACGGAGCCGAGACCCACACGACGCTTCGCATTCGCAGACAGCCCACGTACCGTTTACCTGACTCTATGGAACGGGGTTTGTTGCGACGTGATCTATGCCCGACAGGGGCAAACGGGCCGCATCAATAAAGACTTCTGTGGAGTGGTGGCACTCTAAGATCGCCTTCCTTCCACCCTCCGAATCGAGAGGCCAGCGATTGGAGGATGTGTATAGGATCTTCGAGGCCACCAGGACAGAGGACACTGTGATCTATGATACCCGTGAGGGTATAGGATGAGATGTGTAGGGTGATTAATTCCAGCGCCGACGCTAGACAAATGAAAGGCTGATGACTATGAGATTAGATGGTGGGTATTGGCCTAGAGATATAGACAGTTAGACTGTCTAGTAGCGACACTGATAGGTGGTATTGTACTGCCTGATCGCCGAGGTCATGGATTCCCTGTGGGATGGGGTGAGATGCTAGTGGGCATGCTAGAGCGCCAAGTTGTATATGCTTGGGGTTCGTGTGTGCTGGGGATGCTATACTTCCACCTTCATGACATTGCCTATAGAGAGGCGCAGTCGATGAGCTGCGGCACCACGCTCCTGATGGTATGGGCGTGGGAGCATATTGCTATCTTTAGACCACCGGTGACAGTAGATCTAGCTCGTGGAGCGCCATACGCCTTTCGGTATGCAGGAGCCACCACACAGCACCATATTGGAGACACGGGCTATTATAGACACGCTATAGACCTGATGCAGGAGTTTACATGGAGACCGTACCTAGGCTGCGAGGTGTGGTCAGATGAGGGCGAGCATTTGCCATTTTGTCAACAGACACAGTATTTAGTGGGACAGACAGTGTCCCATATGCACATCATAGAGCGACAGTTGTCAGACCGGGTCTTGAGACAGTATGGAGAGGTACAGGATGTACCTCGAGGGAGAGCAGAGTTTGCTCGGTCTTCACGAGAGGTCCTGCTGTGGGGGCTAGAGATTCCAGTCGCCACTGCAGAGGCAGACATTGATGGATTATAGGCGCATCCATGGGGATGGAGGGGTGGACCAGCAGATCCAGGGATGACCCCAGCTTATGATCAGTGGTGGGCATTGCACAGGCCGATTCCCTTGACAGATCCAGGGCAGCCAGCACCGGTAGAGCGGCATGTTAGAGGTCCCAGAGGTAGACGCGGCAGAGGAGGTGGTCGAGGAGGTAGAGGAGGCCAAGTTGATAGTGGGGATGATGGCAGAGGTGGCTGACGCAGAGGCAGGAGAGGGAGGCATGGTCGACGAGGATGAGGAGCAGCCTTGTCACCGATCCGTGAGGAGAGGGGAGGAGAGGAGGATGTGGCCATGCTAGATGTGGCCAGAGGTGGCGAGGAGGAGCAGCCAGCTGAGGTAGTTATCCCAGACATCCTTGACATCCCAGCAGAGGCAGAGATAGGTGCCGAGGAGGTAGGTGCAGAGGAGGCCATTGGAGAGGAGGCAGTGGGAGAGGAGGCAGAGATTGATGGCCTTGGATTGCTAGGTGCCTACCAGGAGGATGATGAGGAGGAGGATGATCACGAGAGAGAGATCAGGGATCAGATCCTGGAGGAGATGGACGAGGAGGAGGATGGGCGAGACAGGGTCTGCCAGGATGAGACAGAGGTAGAGGTGCCCAACACTGATATATTACAAGCCCAAGTTTCCTCCTTGGAGGAGCAGATGAGGGTGTTGATGGCAGAGAGAGATGCCTATAGGGTAGAGAGAGACAGAGCATTGATGGAGAGAGATCAGGCTGTAGCCCGGTGGCAGGAGACTGAGTAGAGATTCACAGAGCTCAAGACATTATGTACAGGACCGTCAACAGCATTTGCCAGAGAGTTGGTCAGAGCCGGCGAGAGGGAGAGATACTATCGAGACTTGTATGAGGCAGAGGTTCCCTTAGAGAGATGGGCTCCTAGCTTTTCAACGGCACAGAGTAGTAGGTCTCAGACTAGGACCCACACACAGACAGTGAGCACAAAGGGAGTGGATCAGCCACGCAGAGCAGGGCCCTACGACAGACCTCCCACAGCTTCGAGATCAGCAGGTTCCCAGCATCAGTCTCCTACACACTCTCGACATGATGGCAGTGGCAGTTCAGGATAGAGATACAGTTTTGAGGCCCATTTGAGACATTGTATTTTGATCTGATAGCCTGCGGGCTTCCATGTATTTATGATACATTATGACATTGTGATGTGACACATATGAGCGATATGTATATATGATTTTGGTGGTGATTCTTATGATATGCATTGTCTATTTATTGATTATGCAGTCTTTATTTATACATGTGATGATTATACGATATGCCTATGAGATGGATGGTTGTATGTACTTTATGTTGATTATGCAACTAATGCGATAAATTTGATTCTATATGACATATGATTCTATATGATTATGAGATGCAATGTGATGTTGTATGTATAATGACATGTGATGCTATACAAATGTAATATGATGTATGTATTTACAGTTTATTACTTATGATATGCAATGTTAAATGATGATTATTGTCTATTATGCCATGATAATCTAAATGTGACATATGCCTACATATATGTATGTTTCTAACATGTATGTTGATGCAGGATGATGTATACCATTTTGTGTCACAGGACTTTGTCATAATGCAAGAAAGAAGAATTGTTAATGCGGAATGGAAGATCGACAAAGAATGAAAAGACAGAAGATAAATGTTAGTGTTAGGAATCTTCGATATTTTACTGTATCACAAAAGGTATTGCACTTTATCATCATTGGGCGGGACTAATACAAATGGAGACAAACACCAGGATATGACATATCAAGGTGTGCAAGGTCATCCACTTGCTAAAAACAGACAGTCGCAGACAAGGATTGTCACTAACTCATACTAAGGACACAAGTTGCCCCAGTCTTTTTGTCAGGACAAACCACAGACAGCAAACAAAAGAAAAGACAGGTCATGAGACGTCAGTGCTCCTCTAAATCCTTCATGGGACATCCTTGAGGAAACTAGTAACATGACTCAAAATCAAATTTAAAAGATAGTCGACAGACAGCAGTCAAAGAAAATAGAATTCCGATACGTCGTTGCTTCTCTAAATCCTTCATGGGACATCATTGAGAAAGCTAGTAACATGAATCCTAGTCATCAATTCAAGATAAATGATAAGATAAATAAGCCATATAGTCAATAAGCCAATGAAAATATTTGCCAAAAACATGATTTGTTTGTTTGATTTTTTTGATTGATAGAGCCTGATTGCAAGAGATACACATACCCATAAGACTATGAGTCCGGTTTCGATGTTATGACTATCTCAGATAAGGCATGACAAAGCCTAGTTTCAGAAAGACATGTATCGTATAAGATGTTGAGTTAGATACCGTTGATGTGATAACCTATGTAAGGCTATGTTTGATTGTTTAACCTTATTGATTATGTAGGAAGGACTTATCTTGTATAAGACATAGATTGTTTTGATAACGCTTTGTTTCAAGAAGGACACATCCCAGAAAGCGCACGATTGGTTGATCTGTTTGAATTTTTTTTTTGGCAAGTTGTTTGATATGACTCAGAGACATTGTTGACTTGTTCACCAGAGTAACGCATGACTTGATATGACGTGTTGACAATTGACGGTGTGTGATAACAAACCCTAAAGGACTGACCTAGTGCGGCCTCTACTCATCGTAGATGTGCTCGCCTACGCTAATACCACGTAGACCTCAGAGTTCGACTTGATCACACCTAATAATTTAATCGAATACAAAACAAAAGATGTGTGTGAAAGTGAATGTGACGAACTCTAATGGACTGACCTAGTGCGGCCTCGGGGGCTCATCGTGTGATGGCCTTGCCTACGTTGTACACGCAGAGACCTCGTAGTTCGACACTACCAATGACCTTGTCATATAGACATATGGATTGACGCATGACTTTGTAAAGACAAACCTAAACGGACTGACCTAATGCCTCAGGGGCACATCGACAGATGGCCTTGCCTATGTCCAGTCGCAGAGGCAACGTAGTTTGACATGACGACAAAGACTGACAAGTGCGACTGACTCTGACTCTATTTTTGGATTTTTTGAAATGTTTTGAATTTTTTTTGTGTTTTCTCAGGTCATTTTGTGATGTTTTTGGATTTTCTTATGGTTTTACGTCTCCAACACAGCCAATGTAAGAACCAATGTGACGCAGGTCAAGTGTCTGCCCCCAGTCGAGTATAAGACCAACTGACTATGAATAGAGTAAGATGGGGGATATGAAATGCTCTCGATGTCAATCATTCCAAGCTATGGAAAAGACTACCACTTATTAGGACTGATATATACAAGTGATGGACATAAAAGGTAAAAGATATATACAGGATAGTGGACTATGTACATGAATGTGGGCTATGTATAGGGATAAGGGACTATGTATAATGAAGTGTGCTATGTACAGGGAAGTGGTGTATATACAAGATAGATTAGAATAATAGTAGACAAAGGAGCAGAGTTGAGTACACATAGCACCTATTTTCCAGGTTTTCACCATGGTACCTATCCAAAGCACCACCGAAGTGGTTTTCACCATTGGACGACTGATTTGTCTTTACTATTTTCCATATTAACTAATTTTTTTGGTGTTACCAAGACGCCTGTTTGCCAGGTTTTCACCTTGATAACGATTTTATTTTTTTATTTTCTGATTTTTTTTGTTGTATTTTTGCTAAATAAGACAAAGGCTCCTAGAAGCTATGCGTAGAAATTCTTCAGATGCATACTATTGATTGGTGAGGACAATGGTTCACCTTCAGGAGTAGAGAGTTGATACGCTTCTGATCCAAAAGCTTTCGTAACAACATAAGGTCCCAACCAATTAGGTTCAAACTTTCCTGGTTTGTCTCTTTCTGCTTGATTCTTTGGGTTCTCCATTAAAACCAGGTCACCAATGTCAAAATTTATGTTTAAGACCCTCCTATTATAGCTACGACGAAGGCGATTCTAATATGCTTGAAGATGGTCCAGTGCCTTTTGTCTTCGCTCATCCATGAATTCTAGTTCATGGAGTCTCGACACTCGATACTCTTCATCATCAATGTGGCCTTTCAGGGATACCCTTAGGGAAGGAATCTCGACCTCAATAGGCAAAATGGCTTCAGATCCAAAGACAAGTGAGTATGGGGTAGCACCAGTGGGAGTACGGATACTTGTACGATAAGCCCATAAGGCAGGGTTAAGCTGTAAATGCCAGTCACTACCAGCATCATTGACAGTCTTCTTGAGGATTCTAATGATGGTCTTGTTAGACGCCTCCGCTTGGCCGTTACCTTGTGGGTAGTATGGAGTAGAGAAGTGATGTTGAATATGAAATTGATCACACAAGTGACGGACTTCTTGGTTCTTAAATGGGCGGCCATTGTCAGTGATTATAGATTGAGGGACACCATACCGACAGATGATATAGTTTAAGATAAATCTAGAAATCTGTGTGCCGGTAATGTATGTCATAGGAATGGCTTCAATCCACTTCGTAAAGTACTCAGTGGCAGTGATAATGAACTTGTGTCCATTAGATGAGGTGGGGTGGATCTTACCTATGAGGTCGAGTCCCCATTGGGCAAAAGGCCATGGTGACGTGATAGGACGGAGCTCCTGTGCTGGGGCATGTATCAAATCTCCATGAACTTGGCATTGGCGACATTTTGTTACAAAGACATATGAGTCTTTTTCCATAGTAGGCCAATAATAACCCAGTCTCATAATCTTTTTAGCTAAGGTAGGACCGCTAGAATGGGAACCACATATACCCTCATGCACCCCACGCAAGGTTGCTTGTGCTTCAGTAGAATCAAGACATCTCAGTAGGGTATTATCTAAAGCGCGTCTATATAGGGTGTCTCCGACGATGGTATATTTGGCTGACTTGCGAAGGAATGTCCTACGTTGGTTATTGGATAGGCCAATGGGGATGACTTCGGCATGAAGGTAATCATAGATTTCTTTGTACCATGGGGAATCAGGACCAACAATGTCACACACCATTTCAGAATCTGGGATATCGTAGGCGGGGACCAAAAGCTGTTCGACCAAGAACTCAAACTTAGGCACGTTGTTAGGAATGTCAAGGAGTGAGGCAATTGTAGCCATAGCGTCTGCTGCTTTGTTTAAAACATGAGGTATCTGATGAAACTTGACTTTGTCAAAGTACTCTTTAAAACTATCAGCCATGCGCTTGTACGGAGCAAGCTTCTCATCCTTAGTCTCATAATCATCATTTACCTGTCTTATTACTAGTTGAGAATCACCATATACCTGTAGGTTCTTGATTTTCCACTTGACTGCCATGCGTAAACCTGTCACTAAAGCTTCATATTCCGCCATGTTGTTAGTGCATGGAAATGCAATCCTGAATGATTTAGGGATGGAATCACCCTGTGGTGTGATAAACAATATCCCAGCCCCTGAACCATGATTTGTATGTGAGCCATCAAAGTACAGTTTCCATGTTATGTTTGTGTCAAAAGTGAATATGAACTCATCAGGAAAGTCTGCCACTAATGGGTGATCTGCCTGTATTGGTGCGTCAGCTAATTGATCAGCAATGACCTGTCCTTTAATAGCCTTTCTTTCTACATACTGGATATCATACTCACTAAGTATCATAACCCACTTAGCCAGACGTCCTGTTAATGCTGCCTTACTGAGAAGATATTTCAGAGGATCTATTTTAGCAATCAACATTGTTTGATGGTTTAGCATGTAGTGCCTCAGTTTTTGGGTAGCAAATACTACTGCAAGACAGGCACGTTCAATGTTACTATAGTTAAGCTCATAACCAACCAAAGTCTGACTGATATAATAGACTGCCCGTTCATGACCTTCATCGTCATTCTGTGCAAGCAATGCTCCAAGTGATGAATGGGTTGCTGTGATATAAAGAATCAATGGTCTTCCTTCAACAGGTGGCATTAAGACAGGTGGTGTAAGTAAATATTCCTTAATCAATTGAAAAGCCTCTGCACACTTAGCTGTCCATGCAAATGGTACTCCTTTCCGAAGAAGATGTTGAAAAGGATGTGTCTTGTCTGCTAGTTGCACTATAAACCTTCTGATAGATTGCAACCTTCCCTGTAATGTCCTTAGTTGACTGAGATTGTGGGGTGGTGGCATGTCCATGATTGCTTTCACCTTAGCCGGATCCACTTCAATACCTTGTCTTGAAATGATATAACCTAACAGCTTTCCTGACTTGACTCCAAACACACATTTCTTTGGGTTGAGTCTCACATTATACTTCTCCAGTCTCTGAAATACCTTGTCTAAAACCTGTAAATGTTCTGCCCTTGTCTTGGATTTTACAATAAGGTCATCGACATAATCCTCCATACAAGTGTGTACTAGATCATGAAAGATAGTAGTCATGGCACGTTGATAGGTTGCTCCTGCATTTTTGAGTCCGAAGGGCATAACATTCCAGCAATACGTTCCCCAAGGACAAGTAAAAGCCGTTTTATGTTGATCTTCAGCTGCAATTTTTATCTGGTTATACCCTGAGAATCCATCCATAAGGGACAACATCTCATATCCTACTGTCATGTCAACTATCATGTCTATGTTAGGTAAAGGGAAGTCATCCTTAGGACAAGCCTTGTTGATATCTCTAAAATCAGTGCAGATGCGGATGCCCCCAGCTGGTTTGGTGACTAGTACAAGATTGGAAATCCAATCTGCATAGTCAATAGGTCTGATGAAACCAACGTCTAACAATTTCTTAAGTTCTGCCTTGACTAATAAAGCAATCTGTGGATGCATTTTTCTCAACTTCTGTTTCACTGGTTTGGCACCTGGTTGTAAAGGTAAATGGTGTAGAACCAGTTCAGGATCTAACCCTGGCATGTCCGCATATGACCAAGCAAAATTTATCTATCTCTGTGCAAAGAAGTCATGGAACTCAGGCTTTTCTTCTGTTTTCAATGACGCTGCAAAATAAACCAGTCGTGGATTCTCTTTTGTGCCTATGTTGACCTCTACAGTTTCTTCCACGAGCATAGGTGACTTTTCCTGTGTAATGGGAAGAATGTTCAAACCTCCATCCTTAGGCACCTCAGAGAGGTTTTCACCTTCGGATGCGTCCTTTCTTTTTACTTTTTCATTGTCTAGAGGTGCCTTTCGGTTTTCACCTAGAGACTCATCCTTTTTATCTTGTTTATTCTTTTTCTCATTTTTGCGACTGGAGGGTTGAACAGATTCCCCAAAATATGCTTTATTGTCCAAGTCAATGGTAAAACCAGCTTTATGATCCCCATTAGGTATGCCTTCACGTAATCCCAGGAACTCAGCAATCGCTTCGTCGTTCTCAAAAGTATCTAAAACGGGTGTATCTTGTTGATCCCAATCAATGAGTTGGGGATAAACTAAGGGCATGTCATCGTCAGAGTTATCAAAATCTAATGGGGTCAAGGTAAGGATTGAATTATTCATGTGGTCACAAAAGTCTTGTACCAAGTCCTTTTTGCTCTTGGGTTTGGGTCTAGGTGGATGAATAGGTGGGCCTAATGCCAAGGTTTGACAATCAGAGAGAGGTGGCTCAGGTTGCCAAGAGGTAGGATCAAGCGATTCCCAATAGTAGTGTTTAAACCACTCCTCTTTTGTCATTTTCTTTGGTGGACAGGAATTTAAAGGATTTGGTGAGGAACTTAACAGCAAGTCAAGTTCTCCAAATAACTTGTCAAGGTCCATGGAAGAAGTAGAGGATAAGGAATCCCACTCATAATCATTAGAGTCAGGCGAGTTAGAATGATTTTGGTCTATTGGTTCGTGAGATGTCTTAATGTCTTCTGAAGCACGTACTTCCTCAAGTAAGGGTAATGGAGTACTAGGAACGCCAATCTGAATCGGTTGAAACCCTAGCCCTACTCCTTTTGGCCACTGAGAAACAAATATTGGTTCAATTCTGCCATCTTGGTTTAAGCCTAAACCACTTTGTCCATCATATCCTTTGCTTTGCATGATTTTGAAACCCTTTCCATATAGTCTTGTAGGAATATGAGCAAGTAAAAGGGGTTCTTGATTATCTTCCTTATACAGCCAGGAAGTAACATCTTCTGTATCTACAGCCTCTTTGCTTAATTCACCCCATTTAATGAAAGTTGTTGTGGGGGGAACATGTATAGTGATTATAGACTGTCCCCTACCTGTTGTAGGCAAACCATATGACTTAGGAGGGACCAAGTGGCTAACACAATAGGAAGTCTTCATATAATACTCTCCACAACCCTTGTCTTGGATCTCAACCCTAGGAGTAGTGGGAAGTGAAGGTGCAATAGATGTTCGAGTGAGCGTGGACGGGTCAACATAAGAAGATGGATTAGACGATGAGGCCTCTTGGTTGACTGGCACTTGACATTGAGGGATGTCCTTTAGGTTAGTGCAATACTGAAAAGGATCAGGATCACCATCGATAGTTATTTCGGTGCCATTGTAAGGGAATTTAAGGCACTGATGATATGTGGAAGGGACTGCCTTCATGGCATGAATCCATGGTCTACCTAGCAAAAGGTTATAAGGGAGGGTGAGATCCAAGACCTGGAACTTTGTCTCCATTACCGCAGGACCAATTCTGATAGGAAGTGTTACCACCCCCTTTGATTTTCTTTCTTCATCATCATAAGCCTTAATGACAATACTCTTGGTGGTGTCTACGCATGCTTCTGAAATACCTAATGCCTTAATTAGTTTTAAAGTGCATAGATTTAACCCTGCTCCTCCGTCTACCAAAACTCGTCTAACTTTGGTGTCATCAACAAGGACTTCTAGATGTAAAGGGTCATTGTGGTTCATCTTATCTGTGGCATAGTCTTGTTCAGAAAACGTGGCATGATGATTATTGGTCAAGTAGCCCACCATCTCCTGGAAATGATTGACATCAAGGTCATTAGGGACCGTGGTATTCTGTAAAGCCTTATCGAGGATAGACCGATGCTCGGGGGAGATACGCAACAATTCCAAGATTGAAATTTGGGCTGGGGTCTTCCCCAACTGGTCAAGTAGGTTATATTGTAACTTGGAAGGTTGTGATGCTTGCTGTGATGGAGGGCCTTGGATAACAAACTTAGTACGATGAGTATTGACCGCACATTCCGGATTAGCCTTGATAGTAATGGTATTGATGTTGTCCTTGGCGGCGCGAAGGCAATGAATGATTTTGCCACTATCATAGTCATGTTTTATATTCACATAATTGGCTGACATATTGGTCTTAGTACTCGAACTAGGGACAGTTCCTTTCCCATGGTCATGTAGTGGGTCTGAAAAGACTTGATGATCAGTGTTCGATGTCTTTTGTTTTTGTCCACTAACTTCAATGATTCTCTTGTCAACAAGATCCTGTATGATGTTCTTCAGTTGTCGACAGTTTTGTAGGTTGTGTCCCTTAGTCCTATGATAATCACAAAAAGGTTGTCATCCCACCAAGTTGGTTTAAACTGTCCTGGATCGTATTGTCTTGGTTCCTGCAGTTGTATGAGGTTGTGTTGTAACAGTTGTTTGAACACCGACTCAATGGGTTCCCCTAAGGGAGTGAACTCACGTTTCTGGAATCTCCTTGGTGGTGGACGTTGAGTGTTTTGGACCATGTTGGGAGGTTGATTGACAGCATTAAGCGTGTTGGCAAAGTTATGAGGCCCTTTTAATGTGAGGAGGGGTCCTGCTTGTAATGTTTTAGCATCAACCACCCCATCATTGGTGACATTTTTGTTGCGAGACCAGAATCTGTTTCTATCGGTGGGAGTGTTTTGTACGACCGTGTTTCGATTGGGTGTTGTCATCTTGAGTTCACCCTTTTCAATGAGATCCTTCTCTATTATCACCCCCTTTTCCACTAGTTCCGAAAAAGATATGCAGCAATGTACCCTTAAGTTACTCCTGAGTTTTGGATGAAGGTTTTCTTGAAACATTGTAACCTTTTGTTTTTCAGGTATCTCGACAGGACATCTACTAGCAATAGTTCTCCATCTCTGGAAGAAAGCAATGAATGTTTCACCTTCGTCTTGTGTTGTGTGGCACAAGGTTGCTATATTTATCTCATGGTCAATGTGGAAGGAGAATTGCTCCACAAATTTCTCGACTAGCTCTCCCCATGATCTAATGCCAGAATCTAGACCCGAAAACCATTCTAGTGCAACCCCTACAAGACTTCATGGAAATAGCCTCATAAGGTACGTGGGGTCGTAAGCGACATCAATGCATATGGTAGAAAATTCCCTGATATGTTCTACTGGATTGCGTTTGCCATTGTACTTAGGAAGATTTGGTATGACATATCCGTGAGGGAAAGGTGTCATGTACAATGATCTATCAAAAGGGAATGGGCATATGTCCTTTGGTGAAAATGATTTCTTAGTTGACACTGACATGTTATCCATTTGCGTTTGTAATGCCTGCATTTGTGTTTGTAGGACGTCAACTTGAGTCAAAGATGTGCTAGAAGGATTATGCGGATCCATATATGTATTCTGAAATCCAAAGTCTCGTGATGGGTTTTGATTGAACGTTGGCATCTGAGGTGGATTTGGATTCAGAATGTTGGTAAATGTATTCTGGTTTGGAATCGGCATAGATTGATGTTGTCCTGGATTCTGTGTAAATGGATTCTGAGTACCACTCTGTACAAAGGGATTCTGATTCGGAACCGATGTGAAATAGTTTTGGCCTAGAATCTGGGTAGACGGATTCTGACTACCAATCTGTGAAAAGGGGTTCTGATTTAGAACCGATGTAAATTGATTTTGACTGCTAGTCTGGAAAGGTGGATTTTGATTGCCATATTGGAAGGAGGGAATGCCCCCTGTTTGTGTAATCCTTGGTATAATACTAGTGACCTGTGCACTAGGTATGGCCATCGACTGTGGCAAGGTACCCATAATGCTAGCAGTAGGTGTGGTTGTTGATTGCGCACTTGTGACACCGACATAAGATGTATGGGCTGATGTTTTAGGTCTTTTACTCCCACTAAGAGGACCGAAGGGGGTAGATGATGAAGCCCCTGTAGTGAAACTAAATCCCGATGTCATGGTAGGTGTACCAAATGGGGATGTATGGACTGTCGTACTCTGTGTAGACGTGCTAGATGGCATAGTCGTGTTGACTTGAGGTATAGTAGTACTAGCAGTCATGGTATTTGTCCCTTGTGTAGGTTGAGTTTGTAAGGTGCTAATGTCAAATCCTGGAGGTAAGGTAGCACCTTCAGCTAGCAATTTTCCTAAGAACCGTTGACGATCATTTGCTAGGTACTCATCTACAAAAGAGGCAAACTCAGGGTCCTGTGCGGCAGCCTCTATGTCTTCTGTTGTAACATGTCCTTGTGTGTTTCTAGTGGTAAATTTGTCTAATAGAGTCTTATGAGGTCTTGAAGAAAATGGGTTGATGAACTCGCTTGGGTTCGACATGTTTTCTCTCTCTCTTCTCTTAGACCTAGTTTCAACCATGTAAGACAAGCTCAATATGCGGGAAATGCAAAACTATATCTAGAAACTGTATGACTCTATTCTATGTTTTTGGGATTTTCTTATGCAAAATAAGGGATGTCCTATGATGATACTAGTCTAGACTCTAAAGGTGCAAGAAGTCTAAGTGAGACCCTAAAATGATCAATTCTATAAACCCAAGGTGAAGGGACCAACTACCTAAAGTCAAACCAAAGTGTCAATTTAGTTAAGTCAAGGAACCAATGTAGGACGAAGATCAAAGACAAGTTGAGTTTCCTAACTAGACTGATGAGCTAGGACGACTCTCTGTAGGACAAAGTATATGATGATAAGACTAGGTTCAATGACAGATTTCGTTGACACTATGACCTTTCTAGAGTATAGATGGTGGACTACTCCTAAAGTTTGTAAAAGTGACCTCTCTAAAAGTCTAATGCAAGGTGATATGTACCCTATGATGAAGCTAAACTCTAACTAAAGACAACTATGGTAATGACTAAATGAACCTAAAGGATGCAAAATTGAGCAAATCGTTTCAGGTTTCTGTTTCAAAGACTGTTTGTATGAAGACCACTGAAACTGGTATAACCCTGCTAACTGGACAGTGACAGTGAATTTTGGTTTTTCTGGTAATCAGACAGATGCATTTCAAATTTAACAGTTGCAGTTCAAACTGACAGATGCGACTCAAAATTACCAGATGCGACTCAAGCTGACAGATGCGACTCAGAATATAACGCATGCGGTGTTTCTAAAACAAATGCGAGTCAAACTGACATGCGTGACTCAGAAATTATAGATGCAGCTCAAAACAACCAGATGCGACCTATATAAATTAGATGCGAGCCAAAATGACAGATGCAACTCAAAAATTATAGATGCGACTCAAAACTTACAGATGCGACTCTAAAAATCAGATGCGTGTTTCTGGTGAACAATTGCGACTCTCTGTGAATTTTCAGTGACATGAAATTTAAACTGACCCAGTTTTCTATGATCAAATTCTAACAATCAAAGACAATCGTAAGACAAAGTGTTTTCAGTTTCAATTTTGGACTCAAAGAACGTTTAAAGTGATAACAGACAAGCACATCCTAATAGGCCAAAGGCCTAGGGTTTGTATACTTGGTATAGCCCACCAGTTATACCCCGGATTGGTGATGAACACCTTTCCTTCTCGAGAGCGGATAGCTTAGGAATTTGGTGGCATTGGCTCCCCTCCACGGCTCATTAATTCTTTCGAGCACACCAATTCTGAATTCATTGGGTAGTGACATCCCAAGAACCGCTATCTCTACTCAAGGGGATCAGTAGTGAGTAATCTTCGGGCATGATACTGTACCCTGCACTAATACCAAGCAACGGCCACAAATAGGTTGGTCTCTACAACAAAGGGTATTTAATTCGGGCATTCCGTTCATGGGGTGTGATCCATACGGCGCGAGTCCCCTTTCGGATCCATCTCGTCGGAACCACACTCGTGATTCTTGGGGTTTCCCCAAGAACCCACTTTTGTATACCGGCTGGAAGTCCCTCGGGTTCAGGGTGCTCTGGGTCCGAGTCGATCGGGTGAGTACTTTTTCCCACCAGAACAGGCCCAAGTTCTAGAGTTGGTAACCGTTTCTCTTACACCCAGATCGCACGGATGCGCAAGGGGAGAGGATACTTCGATATACCAAATCGTAAGGGTAACTAGACTTGTGCTTTCGCACCAAACACAGTAGACACTTGTTAATTTTAACCAAATGAAAGATTTGCTACGCTACCAAACAATCTGTTTCAAAATTTAACTAGGGTCTTCGACAAGCGTCCTGCAGAAGATATCATTAGTAATTTTCAATTTTGTCTTCGCCAATCGTCCTGCAAAAGCTTGTTAACTCCAAATGGCCACACGCTGAAAATCAAATATCAGTAACACGAAAAATCAATTGAAAATTCCAGATTGCCGAAAGCAGAAATAAAATTTTACCAGTCAATTGCGTCATTTTGTTACCAGTCAGATGCGTCGTTTCTTTTTCAGTTGCGGCTCGGGATATCACTTGCGATTCAAGAATTTCCAGATGCGTCGTTTCTCTGTCAGATGCGGTTCATAAACTCAATTGCGGTTCAAAAACTTCACATGCGGTTCCGGAAAATCAATTGCGGTGCAGAAACTTCACATGCGGTTCGGAAAATCAATTGCGGTGCAGAAACTTCACATGCGTCGTTCCGTACGAAAAATCTGCAAAATCAAAATTAAAAGATCTACGGATTCGCGAAGATGGTGTCTTCACGTCGGGTTCACCAAAATGTAACGTCTGAAAATGAAACAAGCCTTTTGCACAATAGACAACAAAGAAGATTAGATCGTTAGAAGCACACATGCAATACAAATACTAAATCTAGAATGCAAATTCATACGTTAAGCAACAAAGAACATGGGAAAGTAAAAACGTAATTAAAACTAGAACAATCTCACCAATTTTCAAACGTATTTCCGATGAATCATCTCGATTGCCCTTCTCCATTTCGCTTGTATGGTATAATTGCCCTCAGATTTTCAAGTTCGTGCAAGTATAGCCTAAGATAGTGATTAGCAAAATATCGAAGATTCAAGACAAAAGTGCTCTCAAAGTTACAAAATTCAGCGAGAGATTGGAATGAAGAATGACAAATCAATTTATAGAAAATTGATTATTCGAATAAGGCCAAGATTGAAAGATTACAGCGGTTGAGATTGAGAGATTAGTCGCATTCATTAACCGATAGAATTGACACGAAGTGATTTGAATTAGAAATAGAATTAAAGATTAAATAAATGATTTAATCTTCAGTTCGCATTCAAAACATCGAAATATCTTTGCATGACAAAGATGAAGATTGATTAAAGCAACTCTCTGTTCAACGACGTTATTAACACTTAATTAATTAAATAAGAATATTTAATTAATCCGCATGTACACTAATTGAGTTAGAAGTGGATGATTGAATGGTTAGACGAAGAGATTACTCGAAGACGCCACTCAGACATTAAATCAATAGTTAACTGAACGATTAAAATAGATGTCGAGTTGAGTAAAAGTGAATATTTAGATAACTCACATAATTATCTAAAATATAGAAGAATGTGTTAAAATAGAATTAATGAATTAAATAATTCATTTAATTCAAGACTCGATATTCGAAGGATAATTAAATAAATAAGATTTATTTAATTAAGTGATGAAGGGATTTAAATGAATAATTAAATAAATTATGAATTTATTTAATTATAGTTGAAATATGATAAAGAGTAAATTAAATAATAATTTATTTAATTTAACTGGAAGAATAAGGTTAATTAGTAAGATAATTAAATAAGAAGTGTTTATTTAATTAATTAGATAGAATAAAGAAAAGTATGAATTAATTAAATATTTAAGATTATTTAATTAATAGAAGAATTAATAAAAGATGAATTAATTAAATAATTGACATTATTTAATCATGACCATGAAGAATATAGAAGTCGCAGGCTAATAACCAGATTTCGGTGTCTACAGATTCCATGAAAATATTGATATTCTAAGTGGCATCTATCCACTTCAAGTAGTAGGATAGAACAAGATCTAGTTCAACCTCATAGACCTTCACCGCTTTCAGACTCTTCTCAACACAGGAGTGTGCTAGAGCACATTTGTCCTGTAAGGCCAATAGTCTTTTCTTCACCAAGTTTTCTTCTAACTTGTGTCTTGTCTTTTCATTAAGTCCAAAGGAATACTCCTTGAAGTAGTCTAACAATAATCTCATATTTTCAACAAGGGCAGGAGATGTATCAATGGATGCACTGGGCATAGCTTCCTGTAGTTCTTTCAGAGCATCTTTTATCACTTTTGTTCCCTTTTGATGTGTCTCAAGAATTTATTTTGTTTTGGATGCTTGCATAGCATCACCCAACACAACTTTATGTACATGAGACATCTTTTCCACATCAACATATCCTTCAATTAAAGGGAGTTTCAAAAGTTCCTGAGGAATAATCGGTTGAAATCTGATTTTCTTAGATAGAAAACCTTTTAGTACATCACCACCAGAAGATGAATCATCGAGATGGTTCATAGATTTTACAATCTATTTTTCTTCTTCATTTTTCCTAGAGGATTTCTTAGATATCTTTTCTTCCTCTCCTTTTTATTTTTCTTTATCCTCCTCTAGTACCTCTTCTTCTTCCTATTTATTTTCATCCTTTTCACCTTCACCATCATCATTTTTATCATTATTGTTCTCTTCCTTGTTTCCATATTTTTCATATGTATTCTACTTTTCAGGATTATCTTGTCCTTCCTTCTTCATTGCCCTGACCATCACCTTCAATATTTCCATTATTCTCTTCCTCATTACCTTGCTCTTTTTCACCTTTTTCTTCTTTAGTATGCTCTAGATGAGCATCATTATGCATCTCAGGCTCATTATCTCCCTCATTTTTTTCATTAACTTCATTACCAATATTAATTTCAAGATAAAAATTATTAGCAATATTTTCATTAGATGTTTCCAAGGGAACATTTTCCTCATCATTTTCATTAGCAACATCATCACTGGTTTTGAGCACATCATACTTTTTTGCTATCTCCCAGATAATTTTAGTTGTTTCCTTCCTCACTTTCCTTGTCAACTTCTCATTTCTTATCATTAGCATATTTACCCTACCCTTCATTCAGAACATTTCAGCACAAATCTTCTTCAGGGATTCCATATCATCAGGGGTCAAGGAAGACCCAATCTTGTTATATGTTGCATTTTCTAATCTTTCTTCAAAAAAAATGGCCTAAGATCTTATTTTCATCAGATCATGCCACATGATTTTATGAACATATTTCTTTATGTTATCCCATTTTACCTCTAAGACAATGACATACTCAATAATAGCTAAAAGCAATGTTTTCTTATCTTCTTCTCTGACATCATCATAGTATTGAGTTGTGGGTTGAAGCATGTTTTCAAAATTCAACAAAGCATTAAGAGTTGGCTCAAGTTTATACCAGGGACCAAAACTTACTGGAATATCTTGTTCATCTTTTTGGTCGGCAAAGGTTTCATCAGCTACATTGGCCTTCTTTGATTCAGGCTTGGTGTACACATGTATACCATACTCATGCTCTTCTCCATCTTTAGATGAAGACATAATGTGTACTCTTTTAGAACCAACAGCATCTATGGATGCATCTTCACCAGAGGGTAAACCTCCTTACAACCTTTTCTTTAGAATCTTCTTCATCATCTTGATCATCTATAACACTCATATTTTTCTCTCTCATTGCTTTCTCTTTCCTTCCTCTCTTAGCAGGGGCGACCAGAGGAGTCACTTTCCTCTTCCTAGATCTAGTATTTGGTCCAGAGGAAATAGGACCTTTACCTTTATCATCCTTACCGGGATTAGTCATAGTTGTAGAGGTTGCAGAGGATTTTGCAAAGGTATTTCTAGCAGATCTTCTCAGGCCAGATGATTATTCCTCTCTTTGTGCCACCTTATCCCTTCCAAGGGAAATATCCTTATTAGTGAAACCAACATCTTTAAGTGTTTTCTCCACTTTCTTCCTAATCTTAGGCTTCTATTGTTCCATATGAATTTTCATAGACTTATCTGCATATGTCCCAATTCTGGGTTCATTGGAGTCCTTTGGATTCTTCGGCAACAATTTCACATAGCCTTTAGCTTCTTCTTTTGTTATCTAATATCCAAGAGGCTAAATCCAGATAGTTCAAGGTTCTAGAGCCTCAATCATGCATTCATCAGTGGAGACATGAAATATGATGTCATGCTTATACTTCTCCATAATTGTCCTCAAAATTCTATCCCTTTCATTCATATTCCTTTTAAATACTATAAAGAAAGTTGTTAAGGCATCCTCTTGAGTGTTCAAATTTCCAAGATTATTCATGTGATCAAAAATTTGATGTCTCACTGGTCTGGATGGGTTGCATAATACATCTTCACTTTTTCTTGAAAGCCTCTTCTTCAAGTAAAACAATAAAATTATGATCAATGAACCAAACTTAAAGGCACAGTTATTTTCCTTTGCTTTATTTTTTCTAACAATTGCAATTGAAGAAGCTCATAGAGGTCATAATCTACACCTTTCACTACCATT
Source organism: Sequoia sempervirens (assembly GCA_007258455.2). NCBI lineage: Eukaryota > Viridiplantae > Streptophyta > Pinopsida > Cupressales > Cupressaceae > Sequoia > Sequoia sempervirens. The sequence continues at coordinate 26,309 of VDFB02104837.1, read as the reverse complement.
TCATAGCCAGTATAGATTGTTGTGGCCGAAATAGGATTCTCCATGTTTGTGAAATATATCTTGTGACCTATCATGAGAGATGCATACTTCACTGTTGGATTGGTAATAGTATTCGTTGCTAGGGCTCTTTTTTCAAATGTTGCACTGGTGAGTTTTGTAACTACCTCGTTCTTTACATATTTTAACATAGGTACTATTCCTCTATCCCAAAGACCGGTTATAGCCCTAATTGCTTATTTCATTAGCAAGTGTTGCCTATCAATCTAGAGAAATTTGTTATGAATTCTGCTCAGAACTATCTTCAAAAAAATTTCATTGCAACTAAAATTAGGGAAATTGTTCCAGACATCCAACCTTTTATCAACCACATTCGATTACTCAGGTTTTACCCTAAATTCATCACTAGTAAGCTCTTTTTGCTAGATGTCAATCAGCTTTACATGGTTGTACTCCTCAAACTTAACTCTAATCATCATCCTAGTATCCTCATTTGGCATTATGCCATGTGGGATTGATGAAAATGTGCCCATGGAATCATCTTCAAAGAATTTCAAAGAGCATTTTCTATAAGAGGGCCTCGGCCTCTTTGATACTTTCACAACTACAGGAGTTTCCATTGTACTGGTACTTAATTCAAGCAAATTCACCAAAACACTACAGCTCGGGAATTATAAATACCTTTTTCTGCACACAGAACCGTAGCTAGGGTTTCCATAGCTTGAACTCCAATTATCTTTAGGAATGCTCCAAATTTTCTCCAATTCTTCAAATGCATGAATGAACTAAATGCCTTGATCATTTTCTTTATAAAATGACAATTTTCCCTAAATTGCATTTATTGCAGAAGACTCAAAAAACTATTAAAAACTCTTTTCTTTTATACAGATAAACCTTAACTTGCTCCTCAAAGAACCATCTCTTCATATTTTCTACTGGTTCCTTTTCTAGAACCTCTAAAAATTCAAGCTTCGTCTCTCTTCTTCATTCTATCCTCTGACACGCCATTTATCCAGGGGGTTCTTACAATTTTCTGATAGAGCTCCCCCTGCAACCTTGCTAGGTATAATTATCGAATAAATCGTTTGTACTAGATGAGGGCATAGACTCATCAGTTGTCTCTAGTTTTCTTTCTTTTTCCAAATATTTCTCATCTCTTTCTTAATCTCATCTTTTTCAACCTTCTTCACAAATTCATTATTTTTTGTCGAATTGGTTTCCTTATTCTTCTTGCTTCTACAGACTCTTGAAACATGTCCTGGTTTGTTGTAGTTATAGTAGACAACATTCCTTTGATTAGATTGACTTCTTATTCTGCATTGATTAGATTTATTTCCATACATGTTACAAGTATAGCAATAGTCATTGAAGGATTGACTCATTCTTCTTGCATTAAACTGATTCATCATCATGGTCCTTAATTCACTTGCCCTATGTCCCAATATTTTGCATGCAAAACATTGACCAAAGAAAGGACCCAGGGAATTGATTCATCCTAGTTCTACATTCAGTTGCCCTGTTGCCAAATTTAGTGCATGAAAAATAAGTGCCATTAAAAGAAGGATACCTTTGTGCATTAGGTTGTCTCACCGGAGGTCTCCTAGCAAAGTTTCTTGAATTTTATTTTTTCTTTCCTTCATCTAGAGTCTTCTAATTATTCTCAGTTTTAGAGCTTTCACCAACATCATTTTCAAGACCACCTTTGCCTTTGCTTGGTTTTTGTCCTACAATTAATTCATCAAGCCTTTTTGAGCTAGATTTGCAATTGTTTTCACAAGTTTCTCCATATCCACTTTCAGGTTCACAATTTCTTGCTCAAGCTTGGTGCAATCTTTAGACTTGCTTTGTACCAACTTGTTCAAACACTCTTCAATTCTTTTCTTCTCTTCCACTTGAAATTTCAAACTGGAAATATCTTCATTAGCCTTCTTTAACTTATCAGTTACTTCCTTATGTCTATCTTTGAATTTTTTTAACTAATCCTTAAGTTTTTGAACATATTCATTTGCTTCTTCAATATTCTCTTACAGATCTCTATTTTCTCTTTCAACTTTATCAAGATCCTCAAGAGAAATATGGAGCTCTCATTTTTCATTCATTTCTTCCATATTCAGGATCTCCCTCAACCTATTAGGATTAACCAGAGGAACCAAGCTCTGATACCAATTGTTAAGATCCAAGATACTGAGAGGGGGGTGAATTAGTATCTTCTTAAATTTTCTTATTAGATACCATCCAATTATTCCAATGCAAACAATAGCAGAAATAAATAAAAGCATTAACAAAATATGAAATTAGAGAACACAAGAACACGAGGATTTTTATGTGGAAAACCAAAAATGGGAAAAACCATGGTGAGTGTTAGCTCATAATATTAGATAACCAGCTATAGAATATTACAAAATGGGTGGATTACTTCTAGGACTCACTGTCCAGAAACAAAGGCTCACTGCCTATAGAATTACAATGATTGAATGGCTTTCATCTAGAAAATGAACTAACAGAGTACACCTAATAAGTGCAGATTCAGTTCCAAATAAATCTCAATAAATAGACTTAACACATTTCATCATGTTTGCACTTCTTCACTTCTTCGCACAAAATCACTCTCTACTTCTTCAAAAACTGACCATTATATATACCCAATCTTCTTCACAAGCATCAATTAGGTTGACCTAATTAGATGCACTTCATATTTACCAAAATAATACAATATTTTGACTACAAGCTTCGAAAAAGGATAACCCACATGCTTCAACAAGTCGACACAAACCTAAAATAGGTTGCACATATACTCACATAACAAAACTATTTTCACCTTTACACAATTCAGCAAGGAAGTTGGCCAGGAATAGACTTCAAACCAAAAGACAAAAAAATATTTTGTGTGGTCACCAGATACATGAAAACTTGCACGTGTGTGCTCCCAACATTTGTAAACCATTTCCCAAAACTGCAAGTAGCAATGCTAACCAAAAAATGAATGTGAATCAAAATACCAAAGGATTTAAGCAAAATATTGGTTCAGATACCGGACTAGAATACCGAAATAACTATAGACTTGATCGTGCAATTGCAACTCATAAATCATGGTGACATCAATGACAAACAAAAAGTAACAAAATGAGATGTTCTTTTTAATTTTTCTAACAACTTCACCAATAAACAACCATTGCACAATGACAACACTCACTCCCCCTAACTATAGCAACCAATAATTCCACTATCTACTTCCCTTGAGAGATAACCACCAACATCAGTCCAAACTAAATAATACATCTTGACATCCACTAGACTGATGCATCTCCTTATGCATCTAGTTCAAAGGAGGGGCAATAACCCCTAACTTCTCCTATAGATACTCAAAAGTATCCTTAGGAAGACCCTTAGTAAATATATCAGTAATTTGATCCTTTGTAGGCACATATTCAAGCTTCACTTCATTCTCTACAACCTTCTCTCTCAAAAATTGATACCAGATTGAGATATTATTTTTCCTTGAATGTATTATTGGATTCTTTGAAACATTGATAGCACTTGTATCATCATAGAAGATAGAAATTGGTTCATCATATACCACTTTGATATCCTTCAATTTTTTCCTCATCTATAACACCTAAGTGTAGCAAGATGGTGTTGTAATTCATTCTAATTTTGTAGTAGATAAAGACACTAGATCTTTCTTCTTGCTTATCCATGACACCAATTTACATCTAAGAAAGAATGTGCCACCACTTATACTTTTCCTATCATCTACACAACCAAACCAATCTATATTTGTATAAACACTCAAATTAAAATCAATATCCTTTGGATAGCACAATCCATGATCCGAAGTTCCCTTCAAGTATCTGAATATCCTCTTCACTGCTACAACATGTGACTCTGTGCAATTTTCTTGAAATCTAGCCACAAGGAAAACTGCATGCATGATATCTGGTCTAGAAATAGTTAGATATAGAAATCCTCCAATCATTGATCTACAAATTCTCTAATAAGCCTTAGGGGATTCATTATTCTCTCTTAGCTTGTAACCGGTAACCATAGGGGTACATACTAGTTTAGAGTCTTCCATTATGAACTTCTTCGATATCTCCTTGACATATTTTGATTGTGAAATGAATATACCTTTATCAGTTAGACTTTTCTTCTAATATAGAATTTTCTTCCAAACACTTTGAAGTATTTGACAATAGGGATCATTCCATAACATATCTCATAGGGAGTCTTTGTGGTGTTTCCTCTTGCTTATACTCTGTTAAGTATGTAAACAATACTATAAATTGCTTCTCTCATAGCTTTTTAAATAGTCCTATTCTTTTTTTCAACCACTTCATTCTTCTAAGGAGTCCTAGGGGAGAATAAATACATCTTTATGCCATGATTCTCACAAAATATTTTAAACTCATTGGAGGTGAACTCTCCACCTCTATTAGATCTCAAAAATTTGATTTTCATATCCATTTCATTCTCAACCATAACTTAAAATGCTTTGAACTTATCTAGATCTTCTAACTTTTCATTGAGAAAAGTAACCCATGTCATTCTATAGTAATAATCAATCAGTAGCATGAAATACCTATCACCTTGAAGACTTCTTACTGTGGTAAGATCACAAAAGTTTGTATGCACCAATTCCAATATTCTAGTATTATATTGTTCTTTGACTTTAAAACTTCTTCTTGGTTGCTTCCAAATTTGATATTCCTTGTAGATAACATTGATAAGCTTTGTAATCTTTGGAAAATCTCACATCTTGAACTAAATTGATTCTTACTAGATTATCAAAATTGATGTGACACATCCTTTTGTCCCATAGCCAACTTTCATTAATCTAAGTCATGAAGTAATGACCATCAACACCCTTAAGCTAATAAAAATTTCCATTTTTCCTTCTTTCAGTAGCAACCAAACATTGGAACATCTTTCTTGTGCATCATCCCATATCTACCTCAAGTGGTTAAGCTTTCTTCCAAGGAACTATTATCTAATACCAATTGTTGAATGCACAAGACAACTAAGGGGGAGATGAATTAGTTGTATCTTAAAACTTCAAAACCCTCATAAACATTCAAATCCACATTCATTCAATTAACCCTTAACCTATTAGAGTGATTTTGCATTAAAGAATATAATAGAAAAAAATCAAAAGCAACACCATACATAATAAAACACCAAATTTACGTGCAAAATCCAAGAGGGAAAAATCACAGTGAGGATTATCTCATAGTATAAAGTAATAACAACACCAAATATAAAAGGCTCACTACAAGAGGGTACATTGCCCAGAAGATAGAAAGGCTCACTGCCAGAATAGGAAAGAAGATAAAGAAGAATTTTACTATTATAAATCCATCTCAATGCAAAAAAGTCCTCCACAGCATCACCAAGACCTTTGCAAGCTTACTAAATATTGTAGACACCTTCTACTCACTGGATCCAATAATCTAACACATGAAATATTGCACTACACTTCACAAACTCTCACCTCACGACTATATAATTCACATCATTTGTATCATTCACTTCTTACACTTATTTATACCATCTTCAACCTTGAAAACATTCTCCAAGGTCATCTATGTACCTCAACCGTGAAAATTAAAATTAGGTCAACACCAAAATATTCCTACAGTGGAAAGGAAAGAAGGTGGACCACAACACACCTTAGCTAGGACCAAAATCCACTCAAACACACCAGGCCATGCTTCCAAAAACACTGAAGCAACTTCACAATTAGTGTAAACACCCAAGACTGGTCGAGCCCATGTAAACAATATTAATCATTTAATTACACACTTTCTTTGATCCAACAACTTGTAGACAACAAATGTAACTTGAACATGATCTGAAATATTCCCTGCAAACACCCTAAAATTCAACAAATTCCTTTGGAACAACTTTCACCTAAAGAATTTACACACCCAGAACACTCAAACAATCATGCCATACACTATAACTCAAGAAACTAACTTCTAGTGCACCAAACCTCAAGAAACTTCAATTGAAGAAGGATATGAGCACTATCAGCATAATTTCAGATTTATAAACCTAGAAACCAAACTGTGGAGAAATACAAAGAAAAACCATTTCTCCTAGAAACCTCTAAAATATACAATTCACACACTAGTGAACACAACTTCCTCTGTACAATGATCCATCACATTAGATATAACACCTTTGAAAACCTCTAATCAACAGATCCAGTCTACACAAGTAGATCTTTAACATAGAAGAAATTTGGAGCAAAACTAGAACACTACTCTGCAACACAAAACACCACTGCAACACATTATTTCCTCCTTTTATTCAAATTTTCTCAAAAGCACTTGGAAATCAAGCACCATAAATACATCCTCATCATCTTTAGCACTTCCTTAACACTACTGAACTAATCTTCAACATAGAAACTCAACCATACATCCATAGAAAAAAACTTATCAAAGAAATACTAGAGGTTGGCACCAACATCTTACTAATGACAACATAATGCAACTAATCAAAGTATCACAAAAAATAACAACTAAATACCAACTACACATCCTTACAAAAATATCTTGCTCATACATTTGACATCAATTACAACACATAGGCTTGTTGAAATTAGTGACAACATGAACTATGCATACTTGAAACATTCTCTCCCCTTACACCTTTTGGTGATCTTGGGGAATAGAAATTATGGATCAACCTAAGTCTCGTATTGGTATACTTAAGAGTGTTATTTTTGAGCACATTTTCTCTCCTTACTCTTCGTGCAAACCTCGAGATTAGAAAAACCTAACATATCCTTCCTTTTAGGACATCTACTTGGGTCATCCCCCAAGGAATAACCTCAACCATGTGAACCAATGAGGTATAAAAAGGATGGAGAACAAAATTTGTACCCCAATCTAGTTCATCATGTTTGGTGAAGCCCTGATGCTCGGGTGATACTGAGAAAAGAGTGGAACTTAGTTTTTAAAAGTTAGTTGATATTGTGACAAAATAGTGTCCATGGATGTGCTTCATGTACCCTCTTGGTATTTAAAGGACTCACTAGAACACATGTATTGGCCTAGCTTAATACCATTCAATCATCAGTTAGTGTGGTGCAGGAGATGTAGATTGTACCCCAAAGTTACTCATGATGTAATTTCATGCCTTGAAGTAGAAATTACTAAGGCATCAACTTTTGACCACTATCAATAAGAGATCCTTCACCCATTTATTTTTTGATCTTTGGCTATCTAGATGCAAGTAAATAGTATTATTCCTTGCATTATGGGCCTACATTGATTATCAATCCTACTTGACTAATTTAGGTTTGTGTTATTTTTCATGTTTTTATGTGATTGTCAATGATATTCTTTAGTCCATCCAATCAACATCAATTTTCTTTTATTTTTCTATTAATTCCTTTTCCATTTGATCAATGTCATCCTTGGGCCATTTTTCCCTATTAGGAAATTTCATTCATCATTGGGTAGATCCACACCACTCTTGGGAAATTCCACTCTTGTAAAACCTTTGTTCATGTATCTTCCTCTTCAACAAATATTCTATATCCTTGGGTCATTGCACTCCTTCTTGGGAAATACTTCTTTATACTTGGGTGATTTCTCCCTATTTTTGTGCAATTTATTCCTATTTGGGAAAATTCACTCTATTCTTGGGTGAATTTTCTCTTGTTTGAACCCCTAGTGTCTTTTTCATTTTGAGTAGATCTTCTCCATTCTTTGGTAGTTATGTATATTCTTGGGAAATTTTGCTTTGGTATTGGGTGGTTTCATTATTAGGCGATTCTTCCCTAGTTGGGGGATTCTACTATGGTTTTGGGTGATTCCATTCCTAGGTGATCCTATATTTAGTTGGGAAATTTTTATTTGCTCATGGCTGACTCCACTTTTTTTTGAACCCCTATTGTGTCCCTCTTTGGAATATATCCTCTTTTCTTGGGTGGCTATATTTTTTGGGTGATCCTATACCTAATTGGGAAATTGCACTATGGTCTTTGGTGATTCTATCACATCTTTCATGCTAATACTTGTTGGGTGGCTACATTCCTATTTGGGTAGTTCTACTTTGTTCTTGGGCAATCCTAAACTTGGAAATTTTCATTATTGGTCAGGTGAATCTATACTATTCTTGGGTTGTTCCATATTCCATGAAAATATAGAGACCTAATCATTTTAACCATAGATAACCAAATTTTTTTTAAGGCTAGCATTATCAAATAATTTTTCTCATCCATATCTAGCTCATATCAATCTTTTTTTGTCATATCACCCCCTCCAAAATCAATTGAAACTTCATCCTTTCAAAACCAACACATCTTTAACTTAAATATATCATTATCATCCTCATTATCCTAAATTAAAATCTAGCCTCCTATCACTCATTTGAGAACCTAAAATCCTAAATCAAACCATCATCATAACATAAGTTCTTAAGAACTATGCTTGTCCTAATGTATTAATCTGTCTTATGCAAACTATTTCACCCTCAAGCTAAAGGTATTGTTCATGTCAAAATTATTTGTTCTTGAGAAATTTTCCTATATCAATTATAATCCAATAATCTTTATTGCTTGTGATTAAGAACTTCACATATCTCAATTAAAATAAAACCGTCCCCATCACTCATGCTTGAGAAATTTTTCTATAGTATTTATCAATCCAATCAATCACCATCAATCTAGGTTCTCAATCATGGTCAAATTTCTATGTCAAACATCCAATCATCCATCTAATCACTCTTTTTAGTCCCATCCTTGGGCTTAGGGTCATCATCTTCCAACCAAATCTCCATCTAATTTTTCATTCCCATCACCACACAATTACAACTTAGAAAACACATGGAACAACCATAGTAATAACATCACTATCCAGTCTACACTACTAGTTTTCCAAGTAGTGGAGAATCAAGCACAACAACCTGTAAGGGTAAAAATTAAACCCCACATATCCCCACCTTTTCCCATGACCTTTTATGATAGGGAGGGTTGGATGGAAACACTCAATGTTCCATGCTTTGGATCTTGTTTAGGAAGACCCTATGGTGTCACACTCCACCACCTTAACCTATAGGACCTACTACTTTTGTAGACTCCTCTGGTTCACCTTGCTAACCCAACCATCAAGTCATATCCTGCAAACCAAGTCACACTTGGTGCCAAAGCTCTAACTCTTCCTTAGCCTTCTAAAGACTAACAACACCTCAACTCTCAATTAGACCTTGCAGGGGTATAGAGATGCCTTCAATAGTTTCTAACCATCCTCCTAGGGTTTTGGAAGGTTCACAACACTCCACCCTTTCATCACTTTCACCAAACCCTCATCTAGGGTTAAAAAGGCTACTAGCCAAGAGCCCTAATTAGGCATCCATCTCTGAGTAAAATTGTATTAGCTCAAAACTTTTCCAAGAACACCTTATTCTTTCTTTAAGGTCCTTTGTTCAATTGCACACCTCTCAAATATTTTTGGGGTTTTGGGCCTTTATCAGCCGTACAAAGCCAAATCTTGAAAATGGGCATAAACTAGGGTTTTAAGCCATTTTTTGGTTTCCTTCAATCTATCAAGCCTTTTCACTCACAAAAAGAGTTAGTGGAACCTCCTCCTACCTACCAGACCTTGGTAAGACCTTCCCCTACCTTCTCAAAAAGGATATATAGCAAGAAACAAACACCCCTGCAAGTTAAGTGCCTTGCACTCCTTGTCTTCCCTAGCCAGACTCTTCCTGTCTCACCTAGGGAAAGACTTTGCTGACAGCTTCCGTGCTCACACCAACCCTAGAACCTACCATATGTACACACATGGAGTCTATACACTATTCCCAAAAGGCCGTACAATTTTTACGATGGGAAAGTGGCCTAGCACTCCATTCTTTCTAGACTGTCTGGTTCAGACCAATAATAGGGTTAAATCAAGAATATTTACAAACAGTGATTAAAAATGAATAAAGGAACTAAATAATGAAACACAATATTAGAAGACTAACAACACTACATCCTCTGTGCAAAACAGTAATAAATTCAATCCATTAAAGCTCTTCCTTGAAGCAAAATCAGAAAATGACTCACAAAACACTGTTTTAAAGCCAATTCACAAAGTTTTCTCACAATGCTAATGCTTCCAACCTTGTTTTCAGGTCGAGGCACACCTTAAATAGGTTCCTCAAATAGTTATCCTCCCTTGGTCAGACTTATTAGTTACAAAATGGCAAAGTTACAAAATCCACTGTGTTTTCCAATTTTTTTGCCAATTGTTAACAACCTAAGCAAGTTGAGTTCCTAAACTCATCCATCCTCTTCACTTCTTATTCTACTGATCACAAAAAATCAAGACTTATACATCAACCTCAAATTCTAACCAAATGGTCAACATGACCTTCAAAATAACACACCAAAACAAAATTCAATCCAGACTACCTAAATGCCTAGTGTTTCCTAGGTGCTCCTGCACCATTTTATCCATCAATAAGGATATGGTTTCTCAACTTAAACTCACTCCTTGTCTTTAGGAGCACTACAAAAATCCCACAAATGTACGCATGATATCTCATCTCATAAATGCATGTGTAAAATATGTCCTTGCTAAGATCCTCATGTGAGGTGCCAAATTTATGTGCTCAAATTTGATTTTTCACAATATTTGGACATTGTGCAACCATCCACACCTCAAGATCCTCTTGAAAATTCATGGAGTCCCATAACAAACTTTGGGAATGATATAGTTATTTAGATACCACTATCCCTTGTTTTAATCCCTATATTGGTATTGGGAGTAGAGCTCACTTCTATTCATGGTTCTAATCCTACATTCTTTTTCTAGCTTTAAAGTTCATTCCCATACAACATCCAACCTTCCATTAAATAAATATTAATCTATTCTACACCTCATGGTAATGTGATCCAGTTCTCGTGAATAGCACTCCTACATTAGCAACCTATTATGTTCCTCTTATAGTGGTTCAACTGGTATATCATACCTCCCATATCCCCTTTTCATCCTCTTCTCACATTTTACCTCCCACTCAAATTCTACAATATTATCCTAATTCACCTTCATAACCTTATCATAGTCCTCCTTCATAATTGTATTTCTCCCCTCAACAACATCAACATCTTATGTCAATACCTCCCTTGATCCCATCATATTGCAAGATCAATACATCAATAAACCTCCAACTACCCCACATTATACTCAACCTATGTAAATCTCATGGGATCAATTTTACCAATATTAATAATCATCTCACCAACTATCTTACCTCAATCTACATCAAACTCTATCATATCAATCTCAAAAACCTTCACAATAATACAATAATCCTCAACTATCATATAATGATCCACTCCAATATCCATCTTGTGCAAAAATAGCCAATATAATCTTGATTGTATCAAATCTTACAACTAGAGTGAAAGTATCTGAATAATCTACTCTAGGAATTTGTACATATCCCTTGGAAACTAATCTTACCTCGTTTCTTTTCACATAACCATCCGCATGGTATTTTACCTTATAAATCAATTTGACACCAATCACATGTTTTCTTTAGGAAGTTTCACATATTACCATGTGTTATTTTTGTCAATTACATGCATCTCTTCATTCATAGCATCAATACATACATTTTCATTCATGGATTCTTCATGCATAGAAGGTTCAACTTGAATTGTACTTTAGCAAAGAAAAATTGGCAACTGGATTCACATTGGAACTCATTTGATAAATTTCATTTAAACTTTGTACCTTTTGTGAAGAGATTGGACTTGATGGAAAACTTGAACTATCACCTCAAGAGGAACTTGGTGAATTTGGTGACCTTGAGCTTGAACTTCCAATTGAACTTGTGGGGAGAGGAGTAACTTGATCATATTTTATATTCATGATTATTGATGTAGTTTGTTGAGCTTATTTCATCATTACCATGCTCCCCCTTCATTAAAAACCACATTTTGACTAAGAATTATGTTAGTGTAGGTTTTCTATTTTCCTTATGTTAGGGAATATTTATTTTTCCTACACACATTATTAAGCTCGCTTAGGTTATATTAGAATGGTTAGGATGAGGACACATGGCATAATCCTTCCATCACACGTGTCATTCATGGCCACATTTGGGTAGTTGAATGCCACACCCTCTTTTAGACTTATTTTCCACCTCCACATAACCATTTTATGTTTTTACCTAAGTAGGTATAAACATGTATTTGGAATTTATCAAGTAAAACCTCCCACCTATTATGGATAAAGGGGAGTTATTATTCCTCTTGGTTTTATTTGCCTCTATTTTTCTATATAATCAACCCTCACCTCTCCCTATGCGAAGTTCTCTAGTTCACTTATTTAGAAGTGCTAGTTCAATGCTAGGAGAGTGTTGAGTTTATTCATCTCTAGGTTTTCATCTTGCTTTCCTTCAGTCACTTTTATCTTGGGCGACTTCACAATCAAATCTAACAAATCCATTTTTTATGTCAATATTATAGAATTTTTATCCAAGTTTCATGGAATTAGAATAGCTCACAAAGATACAAAGTTGGGATTTTTCATCCAAATTATTTTTTCATATGAACTAGAATATGAACATATGTTGGAAAACCAAATACATGAAAGTGAGCTACTAAAGGCTTGTGACCTCTCCAAGGTTCCTATGGAGTGATGTTCTGAAGCAAATTTTTGGGATTCAATTTAGAATGTAAAGTATTAATACTACTTCAAATCCCCAAATAGTAATTGGGAATATTTTTGGAAGTGAATTCTACCCTCTAATTGTTTTGAGTATTTTGAGATAATATTCACTTTATTTTTCTACCATATCCTTAAGGTGTTTCAAGTATTCAGATACCTAAGACTTTTTCTTAAGAAAATAAACTCATTTGTGGTGAGATAAATCTTCAATAAAAATTCAAAAAATAAATATTCTTACCCAAATATTCCTCTTGCATGTTAGAACAAATTTTAGCATGCACAATCTCTAGAGGTGATTTTTTCCTCCATGATTTATTCACCAAAAAACTATCTCAATTTTCTTGCCAAGTGTGCACCATAAACAAAATTATTTTGCATGAATTTTGGGAATTCCTCTAACCATGTTCTTCTTATGAAGAAAAATTAATCCTTGAAAATTCAAATGGCCATTATTTCGATTCCATAACCTCTAATTATCTATGGTTTCATTGAGGGAATGCATCATAGCAAAAACAAAAGTGAGGAAATAATCTATTCTTTGTCATACAAGTCTTTGCTATAATATGATCTGGTTAGTCAACATATCAAATATTTTGCAGCAGATATCTTCAAACATAACCTTGTAATTTTTTGTTACAAGTTGCCCAATACTTAAAATATTATGTTGTATTTTTTGCACATGCAAAGTGTCATGAATAAAAGTAGTTTCTCTTTGCTTCGTTTTCACTACAAGGGTACCTTTTCTCATTACATTAACCTCTTTATCATAACTAAATTTTACTTGACTTCTCATAGATTCATCTAATTTGAAAAAGAGATTAGATTTACTTTACATATGATTTGAGCAACCACTCTCCAAGAACCACACATCATTTTGAGGTTCTTTTTCCAAATTGTATGTGAGGAATGTGGATTTCTCTACATCTTCAAAAGACTCTTCAATATAGTTGGCTCTTGACTTATTCAAATCAAATTTTTAAAATTTCTACATTCAGATTCATAACATTCATACCTTTCACAATATTTTCACTAGATGATTATACAATCCACATAACTTCTCCCTCTTCCTCTACCACATCATTTAGTTGTAGAAGACTACCCTTGAGATTTATTTGAGTGAGAAGAAGGAGGTGTATATTTTTCCTTAATTCTTATAGTATATCAGAAGGCTTGTACTAGGCTCTCTATAGAACATTTCCTACACTCCTCATGAGATTGCAAAGAACCTATCAACTATGAAAATTTGAATGTGGTTAGATCTTTAATTTCTTTAATGTCTATCACCACTAGATTAGATTTTTAAAGAAGAGATCTCAAAAAAAATCTATAATTTATTTCTCTATGACACTTTCCCCTTGAGTGTTAAGATGGTTCAAAATTCCTTGAGTCCTAGTAATAAATTCTTGAATATAGACTCGGCTCCTTTTATCCTTAAAATTTCAAAATATCTTCAAAAATTTTGAAGTCTTATCAGTCTTACTTTATTAGATCCTTGGTATGTAGTTTACAGAGCTTCTCATACATCCTTTAACTTTTTCATACAAGCAATATGGAGAAAAAATGAAATATATAATGAAGATTGGATGGTGAATAGAGCTTGATTTCCCTTTCTATCTTCTTTCAATTGATTTTTTTGATTTTTTTTTAAGCTAGTTTGATCTTCAAGTTCATTATATCCTAATTCTACTAATTCCCAAAAAAATTGGAATAATAGTAGGGTCTTCATCTTTATACTCCAATATTCATAGTTGTGTTCAATAAACAAAAGAAGATGGAATGGAAAATTGTCACCATTTTCCATTTTGATAATTCATGGAGAGAAATGTTACCTTAATTCCTGCACAAAAAAACTTTTGCAACGTACTCTAATACCAATTGAAGAGAATAAGACTTATAAACAGCTCTAACACTATACCAAGATGAATAAAACCAAAAACTATGATATAAAAAATTTCATAAACTCATTAGTTGCATAGAATTGGAATAATATAATCATTACTTTTTTTTATTCTTTTGCAAACTATTTTTTTTTTGTGGTGCTTTTTATAAAAACAGTAAAAAAAAAATACATAAAGAAGGCTTATTATGCATCATGCAAGATAATCTTAGAAAATAACTAAAATAAAAGTATTTGTAAGCTATTTTTAAAAATGCATCGATGATGGAAGCTAAAAATGCATTGATCATGATGAGGAAAAAAATAAATTAAAACCTATAACTAAAAACCTGCACATACAATTATAGTTTATTAAGAAATGAAAGAAAAGAAATTGTTGAGGGAAGAATAGAAAAAAGATGTTGCTATTGAATTGGAGAGTGGAAAAAAGTAGTTTTTGTTGAACTGGAGATAATATTGTTGCATGAAAGAAATTGTATATCATTGATCATGCATTCTTCAATTTTTACATTTTTATGCAAGGATGTGATACAGGAATAGATAAATGCTAGAATAGACCATTCTTTTTAGTGTAGATTATTTAGTGTGTGTCTAAACCTTATCACTAAATATGTTTTTTTCATTTCCCATGTGCTACAAGATAAGGTGTGATTAGTTAAGCTCTTAATCCATCTTATATTTGGACAATCTAAGCATTATATTCTATAAATAGGAGTGAAGAGCCTAGCATGTCAACACACATAGAAAGCATTTTTCAATTTCTCTTAATGAATTTTCTATGGCTTTACACAACTTTGTTTTCTTCCAACTGTGATATTTTGAAAAGGGTGGCTAAAATATCAATAGTATTAATGAAAAAGGTGAGCATTATGGTCTAGTGTTTTTCAACCAATCGACATCCATATTCAAGAAAGAAAAGAACTTGTGAACACCAAATCTGCACAAACTAACATGAGATCAACAAAAAAGTGTTAAACATGTTAGAAAGATCAATCTAGTGTTCACTATGAAATTGTTTAACCAAAATCACTAGAAAACATGAAATAAAAAGAAAACTAACAAAGTAAAGCATGCAATCTAAATAAAATTAGCTAAACCTTCATCCCATAGGGGGAGTGGTGCTCCTTTGATGTGGGAAGAAGCCCTTTCCAAATCCTTTTGATAAGCTTTATGAAGATTAGATGATCTAAGTGTAAAATTTACTATAATCTAGTTAAATTGCTTGGAAATGATGAAAAGCTATGAACTCAAATGACTATAATGGAAATGCATAAAGTTTTGGATCCATATTATGAAAAGGATGCCTCTATTTATAGAATCCAAAGGTTGAAGAATGGGTGAAATTGGTGAATGTGGGATAAAATGAGAGCCAAAGAGAATGTGTCAAGTGTCACAATTCTATTGCAGGAAGTTGGAGCACATTTTGGGAAATGTGTGAGTGGAGGAGGATGGAAGAGAAGTAAATGTTTTTGGTTGAGAATTTGAAATAGGTGTAAGAGGAATTTAATGAGATTTGAGAGGATGTAAAAGGATTTGAAAGGTTGTAAGAGAATTTATTACAAATGTAAGAGGATGTGATAGATTTTTGAAAACCTTTGGAGGAAATTGAATGAGAGGTTGTTGAGAGGAATATTCCTTGGAATATGCCTTGGTGAGGGAAAATAGATGAATTAAATAATTAATTGAAATTATTTTCATGTGCAACCTAGTTAGTTGACCATGAGTTGATTTAACTCTTGAAGAGTTAAAAGCTGGAGGAATTGATAATGATGATTAGAAAGCTGATTTAGGATTAATAAACCCAAAATTAACTAATTGGAAAGAATTAGGAGATGTGATATTTGTTTTGATTGATTTTTAATCAAATGGGAGTATTTAGGGGGATTTAATTAAATGATTTGATTTAATTAAATATGATGAATATTTTTTTAGAAGAAGGATGAATTAATCAATAAATTTAATTATTTGATTAATAGTTGAATTTGCTGAATTTAATTAACTAATGTTGATTATTCAAATAAATGATGAATTTGAGATTATTTTTAGAAGAAATGGTGTTAGTTAATCAGAATCAGATATTCAGTATCAATCAAGACTTTTTTGGTGTTTAGAGAACTAAATTAATTAGGGAAACAATGTAGTATAACAACGATGTGTAAGAAATAAAAGAACTAAGTTAATTAGGGAAATAATGAAGGATGGTCAATAGTTCATTATTTATAAGTTCCCTTGTAATTATATTAAATTTTGTATAATATTGAAAGTTAATTTTGTAAGAATAAAGTAATCATCTAGTGGCTAGTATAAATATTTTTTGAAATTTTCTATACTCATTATCTTTTTGAGATATATGGTTGTATGAAATATTGTTTTCAAAATTATCTTAAATGATAACAAAATGCCACAATGAAATGTATAAATTGATAGTTAACTTGGTATTCTAATTTATTTAAATATTAAACTGATATACTTGTAAACATGCACCTTTGTAATGATTATTTGAATTTACTCAAATATCATGCATCTTCTCGCTATCGATTTCCTCCAAACAAGCATTCTCAACCACCTATTTTCAACTAATTTCCTCAACTCCTATCACTAAACCCAACCTAATTTTTTTTAAGGCCTTCATCTAATCCCTAATCAAAGTGAATAAACTCATGTGTACTCCACTAGAGGGCTCCACTTCTCTCACCTACACTTATTCTCTCACCGGAAAAGCCCCCAGTTGAATCATTCATAACCCACCCAAATTTTGATGTTCATATTGGAGGGAAGGGACAACCATGTAAAACTAGCCTATCTACTTAAATCACCTTGGGATATTTTTTCATGACCATTTCCCTAATATCTCGGACACTCTATCTTTGAGAACAATATAAAACCTCCTTTGAGTGGGAAGGAATAGTGTAGGTGGGTTAAAAGAAGAACATAACCTCCCAAAGGGTGGGACATAATAGTATAGGTGGATTAGTTCCAATAGTTTGACACTCATCTTTACATATTTCTCTCATTTGGGTAGGGAGAAATTATTGTTAAGTGAGTGATAACCTAGGAAATTTTTTTCATCATTTTGTTCTATTTCCAATCACATCTACCCTATTTCCTTTAGGTTGAAAATTTAGAATGTTAGGGTGATAATCAAGAATTCCCAAATATCTATAAGGGAAATTGGTCACTGTTTGAATTTGGGGGATTTTTTAAAAATGTTGAACTATACAATTAATTCTAAATAACCAACCTCTCTTATTTTCCACCATCATTTCACCTAATTTCCCTTGATCTCATCTATGTGTGGGTATGAAATCAATGGATAGGATCCTTCCTTTTTCAATACAAAAACTCCCCATCTTTTCTATTATGTTCACTACTTGTCTAGGAAAAGCTAGTATAGATAGGTTTGGAACTAGACAACTTATAAATCATTTCTAAATTCATTGATATATTTCTCCATTAACTAAAAGAAAGGACAATTAGGGTCAATTCCCTTGTGGCTAGTAATTAAAAATGTGGAATGGATAGGACTAGGAGGAGGAGGTGTTGCCAACATTAAGTTGACTAAGAATCAACATGATAGGCCAATTTATGAAGGAAGATGAAAAAATGTTGCACTTAATTTCCTTCCTAGTGCCAATCATGTTATACCCACCCCAACCAAGTTCTTGCTAACTAGCTCTAGTTCTCTATTCCCTCGATCCCAACATAAGGATGGTGAATCATCTATATAGAATTAAGCCATTTTTCATTGTATCCTCTACCTAGAATATTTGTACTAGATGACTTCTTGGACCTTTTCCCTTTATTGATTAAATCTTCAAATTTTCCTATACTTTCTAGGTAATCTCCAATTTCTATATCTAGTGCTTCCTTGTTCCTGTTGTCATCAAGAGGAGGCTTCACACATTGTAGAGGATCCAAAATGATGTGGACTCACTAAGGACACAAGCCACCACTAGAAATAGTAAAAAGATTCTTTACTTTATGGATACTTTACTTAGCTTTTAAAATATTTCAATGAGTAATTAGAAAATTCAAACTTTCTTGAGAACAATAATGTTGTCTTGACATTTCTTTTTAGAATAGGCATCTTTATTTTCTTGGAATAATCTGATTAAATTTATTTTCTTAGATAAAGTATATTAGCTTTATTAATTTTCTTGAAAAATCCTTTGATCCCAACACAAGTCAAAAAAATATTCATTTTTCAAATTGACACTAAAAAACAAGAGGTCTCAACAACCCCACAAAATATTCAAAAACTCTTAAAATTACATTAAAACATCTAGTTTATTTCAAAAAGTATAAATATGATAGTTTATATTTTTTTTAAATCTCAAAAAGATAGGATATATATTTTTCTTCATCGTAAGAACTTCCAAAAGCCTAAAATCAAAATTAAAAAAATAGAATATCTTAATATAGAATATCTTAATAATAACTCAAATTGAACAAAAATAATATTGCATCTCTTTCTCAAACTTTTTGTCCTCCTCACTCAACTTTCATGTTTGATGTGCCCTAGAGTAAGGTAAGTTTGAATTAAAGAAACTTGTAAATTAAATTAAGGTGAATTTGCATGTTCAAAATTCTCCCACCAAAAGTTGAATATGACAAGTGAACAAACAAACAAAAGTTTCATAAGAAATAAAATGAAATATAAAAAAAAACATGATAAGGATCTTTTAAATTCGAGAAAAGCTCATAAAATTACTATTAAACTATTTAATAATTGAACTAAATGATATTAAAAAAGAACATGATGTAAGATTTAGTTAAAAAAATTACAAGATGTCAGAAGAGGATTCAATGAAATAGTTATACATTCAAAAGACAACAATTCCAAGGAATAGTAATGATATGGTGGTGGTGTGGGATATGATGCATTATTGGGGCATTCCACATGCATGTTATTTGCTATTTTATTGAATATTTTATTCAATGAACCAAAAACTAGAGGAAAATTTTCCCCTATATTAATTACAGGCCTGTTGGCAAGGTGCAACACAATCACTACTGCTACTGTGACAGAATGAACAAAATAGAAAAAATAACACACAAAATTCCAAAGAGACAGTAGAGACTAAACACACAGAAAATACATTTTCATATATATTCCTTTTGCTTTCAAAAAATTACAAAATATAGAGCACTAGCTCTGTTTTGCACTACAAAAACATTCCACATAAGATTTTTGTGCTACACACACCTAAACTAAAACTGACTACAATCTTGCAGCTATTGTTGTCACTACACTATGTATGATAAACATTCCCTTTCTATACATTGTTGTCCCCTATTCTATGTTGAACATTCCCCTCTTCTTATGCCACTATAGGGTCTTCACTTCTTAATGCAAAAACTTACTAATTGAAAACTAACGAATACATTCCATTTGTCTTTACTTGTGTAGACACCTAAATTTGGACACTTAATTTATCCAAATTTATCCCCTTTCATCTAAGCATCCCCTTATTTACATTAATTAAGTAATATCAATATTATTTAATTAATATCCTTAATTCTTTCAAATCCCTAAGGTATTTAATTAATAAATAAATACCTTATCTCTTTAATCCTCTTTTTTATCAAATGAATTAAATAAATATGACATTTATTTAATTCCTCACGTGCCACATCCCTTTTTTTATCCTAATTATTATCTTAATCTCATCATTAGGGATGTGCACATGCCTAATCCTTTATTAGGATGTGCACATGCCTAATCCTTTATTAGGATGTGCACATGCCTAATCCTTTATTAGGATGTGCACATGCCTAATCCTTGATTAGGATGTGTCACATCCTCCAACTTTTGTAAGTTGGCCTCTAATCTCTCTTAACCATCTAACCCTCCTCTAATCATAATTAATTTATGGTTAGGATGTGCACACCCCTAATCATCATTAGGGTCACATCCTCCATAATCTCCCACTTGCCTCTAATATGTCATTAATTTGTCTAATCAAGTACTTGTACAACCTTAATCACTTAATTAGGTCAACCTAATCTCCATGTCATTTATGGAATGTGTCATAAGTCAACCCTATTAAATTCTTTCTCCTTTTGGAGAAGGCACCCCTTTCCCCATGTTTCACATTTGATCCCCCAATGCATTTCAAAGAATTTTAAATTCTTTCTCTCATTCCCATGTGAATATTTGAGAAATTTTTAATTCCTCACATGTCCTCTCACCCACATGTGGACAAGGACCTCCTTTATGAGGAGATATTGTCCAAATCCCAAGGTACTATGTAGTACCTCCATGTCATGTACACATCATCTTTTTCAATCCACTTCACATGCCACATGTCAAGATGTGAGGGCTTGTGATTTCTTAACTCACCATAACCCTACATCTTGGCCTTGTTGGTTTAATCTCAACCGTCCATTTCTTTAGAGAATTCAAAATTCTCTATAAATACCCTTTTTTTCTCTGATTTTAGAGAGGAGATCATTGTGCTAACCAAACTCTTGCAAATTTTTCACTTGAGCCATACTTAGCCAAATACTTGCACTTGCATCCATTCTCACCTATTTTCCATCCATATTTCATCTCAATCATATATATTTTTTCATCAAGCAGAGCATATACCATGTCAACAATCAAAAGGCCAACCAAAAGAATAGCTCAATGAGGTAAAATATTCCATTTTTTTTGTTAAGCTAATCATTTTCCCAATCTTGAGGTGTTAGGTGTTTAGGTGGTTCCTTACATGTTTTATGTTGTTGCTTGTTTATGGGACCACATTTCCCCCTTATCACACTTCTAGAACACCCAGTGGGACCCATAGACAGGTCTATATCTTTCATGTTCTCCATTTTTTTTACTTTTTACAGGTGGAAGTTGCAGAGGGGAAGACCTGACCTAGTAGAGGGGTGGACCCAACCATCTAGGGGTAGACCTAACCTTGAGGGGTAGACCTGACCTGATAGACAGGTGGACCTAACCTCCAGGAGAGGACCTGCACTCCACAAATTCCAAAAATTGATATTTTGCAGATTTTTCAGAGAGGGGCAGACCTAACCTAATAGACAGGTGAACCTGACCTTCAGACAGGCGGACCTAACCTGGAGAACTTTTTTCAAAAGGTGAAATTTTAGTTTTCAGTACCTTTTTTGGCTATTTTAAGTGTTTTTTACCTCCTAATGTGTCCTGTTTGAGTTTGTGAAAGCATCTAATCAACATTTGGAAAAAAAAGGACAAGAATCACTAACAAGTTTCCTTTTAGGGTTAGTTACTTATCAACTGCTACTTGTTATTTTGCATAAATTAGGCATATAGTTTAACTAGGGATGTTAATTAATCATGTGTGTTGTGTTTGATGGTAAGTTATTTGATGTATCCAATCCCCTTGCATTATTTGGCGATCTTGGGTGATGAGAAAATGAGCTTACCAAGTCCTTTTAGTCACCCTTTTTATTGTTTTAGTGGGACCTGCTTGGGGATTTCATCACCCCAAGGGACAATTCCAACCACGCATACTAGCGGGGTATATAAAGGAGGGAGAGTGAAATCTATACCTCAATCCAACCACATTGTAATTGGCGAAGTGTCAGGATAATGTGAAGAGTTGTTCCAAGCCTCTAGTATATCGCTAAGGATCCTGACTCATGCTTGTAACAAGTTGGTGTTCATGGTTTGGGCCTCATGTACCAGGTGTATATCAAGGACTCCTTAGCAACCATGTTCATCCTAGAATAGAAGACTTTTTCGGCCATACCCCTTCTACTAGTCTTAGGATTGTGCTATATGAAATGTCTTCTTTGTGCGAAACCAATAATTTTCTATTCAATTGACTCAATTGTATCCTTTTGATTGATGTTTACTATGTTTTGGGTCATTTTCCTTAGTCATCTTTTCAAAACTCAAGTTTAGACCTGTCTAGGGGTGGACCTGACCTCTAAACCAACCCCTTTTTAGCTTGTTTTAGCTAATTTTGACCAACTTTTGTTAGATAGATGGACTTGACCTCTGGATAGGCGGACCTGACCTCCGAACAGGTAGACCTAACCTCCGGATAGGCGAACCTGACCTCCGGACCAGATAGGCGAACCTGCCCTTCGGACAGGCAGACCTAACCTCTTGATAAGTGGACCTAACCTCCGGACAGGTGGACCTAACCTTCAAATAGGGGGACTTTCCCTCTAGGGGTAGACTTGACCCATCCTAGGGGCAACTTGACCCTTGACCAATTAGTTTTATCATTTGTTTCATCATTTTAGACACCCGTTTCATTGTTTCACACGCCCGTTTTTCCATTCTAATCACTCATTTCCACGTTCTGAACATTCATACACCCATTTCAAGAATCCATTCATCATCCTAAACTCTCATTCCCTCAATCTGACTATTCATTTCCCTATTTGGAGTGCCCATTTACCTATCTCAAATGGTTGTTTTCTACCCATTTTTAGTTTCAAACAACTATTTTTGACCATTTTCAAATCCAGGGGAAAACCTGACCCATCCCAGGGGTAGACTTGACCCCTAGGGGTGGACCTGCCCCTTTCTAGGAGTAGACCTAACCTTTAGACAACTTTTCTAGTCCTTCGTCTAGTCATTTCAAAAGTCATTCCTTCATTTTAAGTTGTCATTTTCTTGTTCTGAGTGATCATTCACCCATTTTGAAAATTCATTTCCTCATTCTAAACGTCAACCTCCACCATCAAGTATCCATTTACCTGTTTCGAGTAAATTTTCATCCATTTTGAACCTTCTTCTATCATTTCAAGCTCTTGTTCAACCATTTTGATCAATCATCCACTCGTTCTGAGTAATCTATCATTCATTTTGAACTTTCATCTTCTCATTCTGAGAGTCATTCATCTATTCTTAGTAGTCGTTCATCCCTATTGATCATTCATTTACTCGATCTGAGTAATCTTCCATTCATTTCGACCTTTCATCTATCCATTCTGAATATTCATTCTATCATTTTGATCATTCATTTACCCATTCGGAGTAAACGTTCATTCATTTCACGCCCCTTTCATCATTTTGAACTCTCATTCTATCATCTCAGTCCTTTTTTTACTCATTCTGAGTAAAATTTAATCCATTTCAAACCTCCTTCCATCATTTTGAATTCTCATTATGTCGTTCCAATCATTCTTTTACTCGTCTGAGTAAATGTTCATCCATTTCAAACCTCCTTTCATCATTTCAAACTCTTATTCTATCGTTCTGATCTTTTTTTTACTCGTCTGAGTAAACGTTCATCCATTTCAAACCTCCTTCTATCATTTTTAACTCTCATTCAACAATCCCAATCAATCATTTACTTATTCCAAGTAATCTTTCATCTATTCCAAACCTTCATCTTCTCGTTCTGAGAATCATTCATCTATTGTGAGCAGTCATTTACTCATTCCGAGTAGTTGTTCATCCATTCCAGTCAATCGTTTACTTGTTTTGAGTATTCATTCATCCATTTTTATCATTCGTTCCTCCAATCAAATCATCTTTTTCCCCATCCAAATCTCCTGAACTTCATCTTAGGTTATTATCCAAATTGACCTAAGTGTCTAATCTGATCATCATCATCAACATCTGCTTAGGATTATCATTTGTCTTGAGTCATTCAATCATCGTCATTGGCCCAATCAATCCATTTTCAATCTCAAAGTGGATTTGGTGTCATAATCATCCATTTATCCTTTAATTCGATCAATTAGTATCCTAAGTCACCTAGCGTAATCTCTAAATGGGGTTTTCCAATCTCTTTTGTCATCCTATCCAATGCATCATTTGATCTTATCAATCATGGATTGATCTTATCCAATCCAATCCAATCACATCCTTATCCAATCACCTTCAACCCAATCAATCTACTTCCATCTCAAATCAGATTCGGCACCAAGGTCATCCTTTGATAATCAAATCCGATCATCAGAATCAATCCCATCACATCATCCAATCATCTTAATCTAAGCTTTAAATACAATCTCGATCTGAGCTTAACCTAAATTCTGATTTGAGCTTTAGTCCATTCCCATCCAAAATATTTGATCCATCATCTTTATCCTTTCATCATTATGAATCCTTATCCTTAATCAATAGTAGTCAGGGGAAACCCTAATTATGTCGACAATGATAACAAAAGTCTGGTCGATCAAGAAGAATATGACATAGATCCCCTTAACACTATAATTTCTAGTAAGCTTTCTTCACCCACTTTCCAAAATCCAATCACTCCTTTGATTTATCCCATTATGTCTTCATCCATGCCTAAGCATGCTCCTTATTCTACCTTTGATAAGGGATATCCATCATATCCATCATATCCTTCATCTACATCATCCTCTTATCCAACACCTGCATCCTCTTATCCTAGTCTGCCATCACAATACCCCTATCCTAATCCCCCATCCACATCCTCCTATCTCAATTCTTCATCCACATATACCCACTACCCTAATATTCCATACCAATCTACTCACCCTAATCCTACATTCACACCTTCCTATCCTAATCCAACATCCACACCAACCTATCATAATCCTAATCTGACATCCACACTTCCATATCTCAATCTGCCACCTCAATCTTCCCATCCTAATCCAACATCCCAAATATTACAATCCACCACCTGCATCCTCGTGTCCTAATTCTCCATTCCAATACCCCTATCTTAACCCTTCATCTAATCTTAATCTCCCATCTATTCCCATTCTCACATCCAATCCCATTCCCCCATATAATCCTAGTCCACCAATCCATAATCCTTCATCCACTCCTACCATGCCATCTCAGCCTAGAGTATTCAAATTTCTCACTCCAAAAGTTCTACAAGGACTTATAACAAAGAATACATCTCCCACTCCACACCTTGAAACTATGGAATCATTCCATCCCAATCCATCATCCATGGTCATTAGTGACGAGACACTTCTCCACCCAACACATATCATTGATGATACCCCCCCTAGCACCACTAAAACCATTGAAACCATCACATCCTCTAAATCCACTGAGCCCCCATCTCCTACCAATAGATCTATTGAATTCATTGAACACCCACTCCTACTCCAAGAGTCATCGAACCCATCGACGACACCCAAATCCAATCCACTAAAATCCATTCCCATGAATATTTTGAATCTTCTATCCCTCCATCTTCCCCATTTAAAGAGTCCCACCAAGACTCCATTATCATGCCTACCGTACACCATGAGTCATGCCAAGAGCCTAATTCAAAGCATGCCAACATATCCCCTTCTCCAGATCAAGATCCTACCATCCCATCTAGTCCACCTCAAGATCACAATCCCCCATCCATTCCATTCCATGATCCCCTTGTTATTCAAGATTCCACTGCTCCATCTCCATCTCCATCACATGAGCCCACTACTACAAATCCAGATCCTATCATATCCCCTACTCCCTCTCTTGATACCACCCATCCAAAAGCTACTATCCCATCATATCCCTCTCATCATCCCACATCATTGCCTAAAACTGCTATCCCCACACCACTTGCATATCCCCTTGGTACTCTCGCATTCTTCCATGGTGGCCTCCCTGCAAAAGAAAAACATAGTGTATATACCACCCACCATCCTCCACCTAATAATGAACTCGCGTCATGTTTTCATAATAACACAAATCCTATCATGGATCGCATGCTCAAGAAAATGAACTATCAAGGAAAAGGTCTAGGCCTTCATGAGCAAGGTATTTTAGAACCCATCCAAGTCAAAGAACAAATATACATGCAAGGTCTTGGAGCTATTTCCCAAGA
>VDFB02104836.1:0-11307 GCA_007258455.2 Sequoia sempervirens | reverse complement strand
GAAAATGTGTGTTTCCTCTTGGAAAAGGGTGATTCAAACCTATGAAATGATGAAAAAATGATGCCAAAGGCCAAGTGAGTGTTTTTTGAGCATGGGGGGACAATATTTGATGTGTCTGAGCAGTTGGTTTGGCTGGGAGTGACTGGGAGTGTGAACTTTTAATAAGGGTACCCTAAAACCCTTGGTTTCTACATGTTTTTTGGAGGGTTTGAGTTTAAGAGTGTATAAGAACAAATGAGGACTTAAGACCTGGGAAATATGTGGTTTTGTATCATTTCTCAAGACTTTTTTTTGGTTTGGTGGTCTGGTGATAAGATTAAAGAGGGGTCTCTTTGTAAAAATGGCCTAATTGGAGGCCTAAAACTATGAAATTCTTGATTTTGAAATCTTTGATTCAAAAGAGTAATATCTGAGTTTTTGATATGATGAATGAATCTGAAATGGGTGCTTGATTCTATGTTTTATTTCTTTGGTGTTTTGGAAGGATTTGGTCTAAAGACTAAAAAATCAGTTTTCCTGTACTACAAGGAATGCTAGTGGTAGAAGGTGAGTTTTGAAGGTTGTGAAGAATCTAACTTTGAGATTGCTTTTAAATGGATAAATTGTCATCATTGGAAATGTTTAGAAACTTTTTCAGGGCCTTGGTGGAGGGTTGGTGTTGTTTTGCAAATTTGAAGGGTTGAGACCCTTGAGGGTGAGTTGATGCTTGGCAAATTGAAGGTGTTTTCAAGAAGGGTTCATTGTTTCTGATATTGACATTAGTTTGTTGAGAGTTATTATCCACCTAGGCTCTGCATCATAACCACAAGAACTTCTAAAGTTGTTTGGTTTCTTTTCTTCATCTTAATCAAAATTCAAAATTGATCTTGCCAATTTTGGTTGGTTGAACCATGTCCACTTCAATGATTTCTTCCTTTCTGACCTTTATGGTTTCTATCCTTATTCTAAGGTACTAACTCTTCTCAATTATATATAAGATCTTGATCTTGTTCAAAATCAAAAAAATTCAAGGGTTATCCAACCACTTGGATACTTCCTTTGTTGACTTTCTACTTTGATTGAAAATTTATGCCAATAATGCATACTCTTGGATTCAGAGTATTCTTACTAAATCCAAAAATCCTTGACTCTTTGCAACTATAGATTGCTACCAATAAGGGGGTTATTTCAATTCTTCCTATCCCCTTAGAGTCATTTAGCTATTTCGCAAGGTGAAGCTACATATTGGTCATCCTTCATAACCTTCCTGCATAACCTGATTGCATAATCTTCCACAATCCAAGGGGGTATCATAATGGGTTGTTGGTTTAGGAGTTTTCAACTCCAGGGACAATTCTTCTCTAGTCCCAAACTTAAACAAGTTTCCAAGAATCTTATCTTCCTTCTCATTTCCCTTATTTCTTTCCTCTTTCCATCTTGGCATAAGAACTTTTTGACCATTATCTTTCGATAAGGTTTACGTAATACTTATGTAATGAGCCCATAAGTTCCAGAGCTAAACCTGGTAGCTCTGATACCACATGCAACAACCCCGATGTTCTACTTAGTAAAATTCCAAAGTTTTCACCTCAAGTGAATGATTCATGATGCCATAACATAGCGATAAAAAAAATTCTTTCCATAATGTAAATTACATGCACATTTGAAATAAATGCTATTTCCAAACTTCCATTGCATTTCATTGTAATTTCACAAATCTTTCCATAACATAAATTTCATATTGAATAAACTCAAGTTTATCATTCACGATTACATTCTTCTATATAAATGGGTACATGATATATGCATACGTCCTCTGAGCTTCATTTGGCAATAGATATACAAACTAGTCTCGATGTCGTTGCATTGGTGGCACATACATTCTACATGTCTCCATTCCCTAACATGCACACTCTAGTTGTCCCTAATACTAGCATGTCATAACCCAATTTTATTGCATATTTATCATAATATGGTAAATTGAATTATTGAAGAAATTCAACTAAATATTACATGGATATCCTAGAATATTTAAAAATTAAATATAAGTTGATTGATGTTGACCTTGCAAACTTTTGAAAATTAATGTTTTATGTGTTACCA
The DNA here is from genome assembly GCA_007258455.2 of Sequoia sempervirens. Classification (NCBI taxonomy): domain Eukaryota; kingdom Viridiplantae; phylum Streptophyta; class Pinopsida; order Cupressales; family Cupressaceae; genus Sequoia; species Sequoia sempervirens. Next base: position 9,225 of record VDFB02104836.1, on the reverse strand, counting down.
AGAATTGAATGTTACTGATCAATTTGCAAGTGCAAGTGTGTGCAGTTGCAGGGTGACAAGTTGAAGGACGAGAACACGGTTGAAGTAGGATTGTTTAGCCAGATCAAACAGTAAGCTAGTTGGAATCTAGGTGCACACACCACAAATGGCATGCCGACTTGAATTTGAATTAAATTGCATATATAAGAGTACAAAATTTCTTGACTAGAATTGTCTCTCTTATTGAAAATAATGGCTTCTAGATTAAAATTTGTCTACTCAAACTTTGTGTTTGAAGAAACGAAAGAAAGTATTTAAAAGAATGATTAAAAAGGACAAGAGATTTCATTATGTGGAAATTAAGTGTAAAGAAAGAAACTTCCTTTTATAGATATATATATATAGATGCTCGAATTTGAATTTAAGTTCCTTATTGCAAGTAATAGTGTATGGAACATGTAAGCCATTACAAACAAACTTATACATGAACACACACATATATATATATATATATATATATGCACATTATTTGAAAACATGGTGAATAAGAATGAAACCATTTAAATACATATAGATATAGTATGTATGTATATATGTATGTATGTATGTATGTATGTATGTATGTATGTATGTATGTATGTATATATATATATATTACTAGTATATATATACATACATATGCATATACACAAATGCATATTCAAATTTAATATCAAATTCAATTGATAACCGATAAAGTTCTAATATCGGACTGTGGAGAAATCAAAGAAGATTATGTAGGACATGGTCTATCATGATAATAATGGATATATTTGAATGTGTAGTGGTCAGTGGTAAGGAAATAATGCCTCCACCAGAGGCATGCAAAAAGGAAGATGTTTCCATTTTGAACACAGGCGGTGGGCGAAAAAGCATAAGAAGAAGTTTGTTGGGAAGGAAAAAGTAGAGAGAGAGCTCGTGAGTGAGGAAAAATCAAGGGATAAACTCATTCAAGCTCAATTTCTGAGGTAATCCAATCACTTAAGAAAGAAAACTTGATTCTCTTCTATCATTTTTTTTCCTCATTGTTGAATGGTATTCTTCCATTTTTACATGTCAATTTCATCATTCAAATAGTAAGTTGCATTCTTGATAAATACGATCGCCTTGAGCCAAATGGCATGGATTCGACCACTGTTGGGTCGCTCGACCTACAGTTATATTGTATGAGCTTTATGTAGAAGCCTTGCAGCTAGCTCTCTGAGCTAAGTCAAGCCTTAGAGTATTAAGTTAAGACTGTTCTTAAGGTCACACTCTCATGCAAGCCATTCGATGGAAACAAAATTTGTATTCCATTTCACTGTATTTTATGATGAACAAACATATTGTGGATCGATCAATGATCCCCTCAAAGAGGGTTTTCAACCCTATATTTTTATTTTAAAAAGGTTTTGTATCCACCATATCGGTTGGCTGAGGCTCGAAGAGCTTCAAAGGCTTAGCCATTATTGCTATTTGCATTTAAATGTTTAGCCTATGATGGCTATCGGAATTTATTCTGATGACTATGTGTTAGTTGATATTATTCTTTTGTGAAGGATCGACTATGATCTGGGGGAGGGTAAGAGACCCCTCTATATATTGTATTTCCTTTGTATTTTATCTAAATCTTGTTATCAAATGGGACGATAACAAAGCGAGGCTTTGTCAAATGTTTCTTAAGCCTTGCAAATGTATGTAAGTTGCCATTTAGTGAGAAACTGACATCGTTCGATAGGAACGAAGGAATGAATCCATGTTTGGTATATAGACAAAGTCTACATGTAGAATATTTCTACATGCATGGTATAAAACAGTAAGCCCGCATGGGAAAATTTCAAATATATCATTGATGTTTAAAAAGGAGAAACTCGACCATTGGGATTGGTTGACCTATAGCAACTGTAGTCTATCGTTGCAGCCTAAAAGGAATGAGTATTGATTGAACTTGAAGTTTCTATGCTTCCTTTGTCTAAAATAAACAGTTACTCAAATATTTGTTCAACAAAACATATCAAACATAGTTCTTTATAATATTAATGCTCATCAAATTTTTCAATGATGCAAGTGTTTAGAATTTGAACAATAGACATTTTTTCCTTATGTATGAAATAGGGCAATTTGATTTGATTAGTTTTAGTACATTGTAGAAGAACCCGTTCTATTTAAAACAGTGAACAAATACTTGTAAAGTGATCATTTGGCATGTAAACAGCTTGAGATCAACAAACAGAGCAAATGACATTATTTGTCTTTAAATGTAACTATTTAGTTTGAAACATTAATGTGTTGATGTAAACAATGGTTAATCTTTTGCAAACAACTCTATTTTGTTAAAAAGTTATCATTATAGCTGGAAACAGCCTTGCTTAATAAACTGTTTAGTTGAAAACAACTAGTGTTATGACTATTTGGTAGGAAACGGTACTTGTTCTGCTTAAAGCAATGAATGTACATGTATGAACAACTTGTTCTATAACTGTTTAGTAGGAAACAATACTTGTTTTGTTCAAACAATGAATGTGCATATGTAAACAACTAGATTTACAACTGTTTAGTAGGAAATAGTACTTGTTTTGCTTAAACAATGAATGTTCTTAAGAAAACAACAATGCTAGAGTATCACAGTTGTGAGAATGCAATAACAGTATGTGTGAAACTGTTAGCATCGACTTGTTTAGACTATTTATTTTTTATAAGAAATTTCAAGGGAATACTATTTTAAGTTTGCAAATCTGAATTTGATAATTATTTCAGAATGTATGCACAAATTTTAAACATAAGTAGGCACATATATGTGTATGCACATAGAATTCGTCTATGTACATACACATACTTGTGACATACCTTTTTTTTTTTTAGTATATTTTTTTAAAAGGAAAATGCTCAAGATGATAAGTAGAAAATAGTCATAAGAATGATATGACTGATTGTTGAATTACTCTATGAATCATAAATCTGATTTCTATTTAGAGTATAAATTCGAATTTTGTTTCTTCTTTTGAAGACATTTGTGAAAGAATATTTTAAATACTTGAGTAAAACAATAATACCTTAGTTAACTAGAGCACCTACGGGTAGATGTTGCTATATGGTAGATAGTTGTTATGAGATGTATAGTAGAAAGTTACCTTTCGGGATAGGTGCCAAAATGGAGATCAAAGAGTATAGGTTTTCTTTACTAGAACCTATTTTTTGTTGTTGTTGCAACACATTTATTATGCTTAGCCAAGAAATCTTGTTCATTATGTATATATGAACTCTATGATTCCACTCTTTGCCATTCCTAGCATAGATCATGCATTTTATTTTCTAACTTGTAGATAGAATTGCATGTTGATGTATGGGCACACACCAAATTCCACCTTATAGATTGTTCTCTTTCTAAACTTTTTGTGCAGGGTCGAGCATTCTTAAAGTCCAAATTTTTTTGGGGAAGCATAAGCTTCGTGGTTGGGCGGTAAAGTGCTTCAACCATGTTCTCGTCCACCAGTGGAGGCAAGCATCAAAGAAGAACCTTAGTTTTTCACAAGACTATTTTAGTCTAAGATGTCTCTTGATGTAAAGCATTCATGTATTTGATGTAAAGCGTACATTGTATTGACTTTGTGGCCTTGAGAGCCAAGTCAAACCTAATATTGTATTTTGACTTTTGAAGTGAATATAAGAATCTTTGACTCGTTTTAAATGGACATGTGTAGCTATGATTGACTTTAGCCACCAATTATGTCTTTTTAATTTGGATTATATTCATGTGTTATTTACAATAATATTAATTAAGTAATAATTTTGAATGGTATAAAAAGAAGTCTATTGTAAATAAGGGTCTATTGAATCACCTTAAATATAAATAAAATAAGATAATATTTTTTTGGTGTGTTCAAAGAGAGACTCTAAAATGTGTGTATTATGCATGAATGTGTATGTATTCTATATGGATGGATGTATGCATATGAAAATTATGTGATTTAGCATAAGAAATTTTATTCGTAGAACCCTGTGTTGAGATGTGATAAACGTGATTGTGTTACAGGATAAGTGTGGGACGCCATGGTGACCACCAAGAAAGATGAGGGTGGTAGTGGTTCTTATAATGGCCCAAACAAGAGACTAGAGAAAATTCTAGAGCTTTTGAATTGGCAAGAATCTTGCATGGATCATATTGAGCAAGAAGTTTGAGTGGCACATGAGGACCAGGACCACATGAATGCAAAAGGCAATCAAGGAGATTGTGGTCCAAGGGTAGGTCAACGAGGATGAATTGAGGAAGAGCTTGGGAAAGACCTCAAAAGAGTAGCACTACCCAAGTTTGATGGTAAGGATATTGGAGCACGAGTTGAGGCTTGGATTATAGAAATGGAAAAAAAAATTGGGCTCAGTAACCTTTCTAAACAGACCAAGGCAGCATGGGCTGCATATCAGCTCTTAGGTGAAGCAACGACTTGGTGGGATAATGAGAAGTTAGAACAAAATCTTCAGCCTGTTGAGATCACTTGGGAACTCTTCCTCCAAGCTTTCAGAAAGAGATGGTTACCACAACTTTTCTTTGACAAGAAAGTGATATAATTTTAGAACTTAACCCAGGGGAATATGACTATGATTTAGTATTGGGAAAAGTTCACCAACCTATTGAAGTATGTGCCCCAGTATCAGGGAGATGAAAGGTTCCGTATTCAAAAATTTATAATAGGACTCAGACATCACATAGGAGTTGAATTGGATATGCACAAACCTCAAACCATGAATGATTTTTTTCAAAAATCCACCAAACAAACACAAAAGCTGCAACAACTATCCAATCTTCGCAGCGATTCAAATTCTAAGTCACGGTATGGGAAGAAGAAATTTCATAAGGGAGACAAGAGTCATAAAATTTGTAATCTCAAGAGGGGAAGTGAATCGCAGGAGAAGGATGAAGATTGTAATGGTGGAAAGAACAAGAAAGCAAACAAAGGCAAGGGTAAGGACAACCATAAGCAGATGGGCTTTAGAGAGGACAAGCTAGGAGGTCGTAAAGGGCCATGTGATGGATGTTATACTTGTGGAGTTGATCATTATGCCTCAAATTTTCCTCAGCAATCGAGGTCGTGGAAGGAAGGAAGCTATCAGCAGACTCAACATCACTAGATTCACGCTGCAGTGGACAACAAGCAGGCAAAATATCAAGCTTCGCCAATTCATATGACAGGTAAGATCTATGGCCAATTTGTCTCTATCGTAATTGATATTGGAGCTACTAAATGTTTTATATATCTAAGAATAATATCCAAGTTACCTATTAGACCTAGATACATGGAAAATTCATGGACAGTCCAATATGGTAACCAAGTAGAGCGGAGGGTAGACACCTGTCTCTTTTGTAGTGAGTTAGAGCTTCCAACCTTTGAAACTTAGGTCAACTTGTATGTGGCACCTTTAGGCTCATATGATGTATTCTTGGGAACAAATTGGTTAACTAAGAAAAAGGCTATAGGGAACTGTGAGGATAAGGTGGTCAACTATCTAGATGATTATGGGAACCCAGTTGAGGTATGTGGAATGCAAAGACCCTTAGAGCTTAGATAGATTTCTACGATGTAGCCTGAGAAGGCTTGTTGAAAGGGGTGTGCAATTTATGCGGTGCATGTCAGTAATCCTAACAAGGAGCCATATTTAGATGACTATCCTATTCTCAAGGAGTTCTAAGACATATTCCCTGATGAACTTATGGAGTTTCCTTTGAAGCGGGAATTTGGTTTTTCTATCAATTTAGTTCCAGGAACTAAGCCTCAATCCAAGGCACCTTATCGAATGACTACTATAGAAATTTATGAGTTAAAATCCTAGCTAATGGAATTGTTGGATGAGCGACTAATAAGACCCAGTGTGTCTCCTTGGGGAGTGCTAGTTATTTTTGTGAAAAAGAAGGATGGAACTTTGCGTCTATGTATAGATTATCAAATGTTGAACAAGATTACCATCAATAACAGGTATCCACTCCTAAGGATTGATGAATTGTTTGATTAGATGAAGGGAGCAATGTTGTTCTCCAAGATTGAGCTCAGGTCAGGGTACCATCAATTGAGGATTAAGGAAGAAGATATTCTGAAGATTACATTTAGAACTCGGTATGGACATTATGAGTTCACAGTGGTACCTTTTGGTTTAACTAATGCACCAACAACCTTTATGAACCTTATGAATAGTGTTTTTAGAAACTGCTTGGATGACTTTGTTTTGATCTTTATTGATGACATCATAGTCTACTAAAGGACTATCGAAGAGCATGATAGACATTTGAGGATAGTTTTTCAACGACTGAGAGAAAGGAAACTCTTTGGGAAGTTGTCCAAGTGTTCATTCTATCAAGACAAAGTGCACTATTTGGGCCATATCATTTTACCTAAAGGAGTCTTCGTAGACCCCTAGAAGGTCAAGGCGATTGTGGAATGGCTAGTGCCTCAAATGTGTCAGAGGTCTGTAGCTTCATGGGCCTCATAGGATACTATAGGAAGTTTGTGCAAGGGTTCTCCCATATTGCATCTACTATTACCTCACTCTAAAGGAAAGGAATGTAGTTTGAATGGATCAAGAAATTTGAGCAGGAATTCCAACTCCTGAAGGAGAGGCTCACAATAACACTAGTGCTAACTATCCCTAATCCTAATGGGAGATTCACAGTAATCACAAATGCTTCAAGAGAGGGATTGGGAGTGGTATTAATGCAAGACAAACAAGTAGTAGTGTATGAATCAAGGAAGCTCAAGCAACATGAAGTGAACTACGTGCCTCATGATTTGGAATTGGTAGTCATAGTTCATGCCTTACAAATGTGGAGGTGTCATCTTTTGGGAAATCCATTTGAACTCAAAACAGACCACTTGGGGTTGCGATAGATATTTACCCAACCAAACCTTAATGCGCAACAAAGAAGGTGGTTAGAATTCCTTGGCGAGTATGACTTTGGAATTGAATACATAAAAGGGAAAGAGAACATAGTGGTTGATTCTCTTAGTAGAAAAAAACATATGACATCCATGATCTCAAAAAGGTCTAACTTGAGATAGTAGGTAATTCAGAATCTGCCAGGGGATGAGCACTATGAGAGAGTGAAGAGTGCCCTAGCAAAAAATCCTTTAGATCATTGGTTCGATGGGTATGAGATAGAACCAAATGGTATTTTGAGATACCAAAGAAGAATGTATATTCCTAACTCTAGAGAGTTGAGAAAGTTGGTTTTAGAAGAAGTTCACAATGCACTTTATTCAAGACACCCTGGAGTATCCAAGATGATCGTAAAGTTGAAGACTATATTTTTGGCCTAAACTCAAGAAGGATGTAGTGGAGTACGTAGCCAGATGCTTGGAGTGTCAGTGAGTCAAGGCTGAGCATGCAGATCCAACCAAGTTATTGTATCCTCGTGACATACTTGAGTATAAATGGCAGGTAATTAGTATGGTTTTTGTACAGGGGTTTCCATTGAGCAAGAATAAGCATGATGTTATCTTGGTTGTGATTGATAAGCTAACTAAGGTTGCGCACTTCATCCAAGGAAATCTTAAGGATGGATCGTTGACCTTGGATAAGAAATTTGTCTAGATCTTCTACTTACATGGAGTGCTAGAGAATATCATTTCTAATAGGGACACGTGGATGACCTCAAGGTTTTGGACAACCTTGAATGCTGCATTGGAGGCCAAATTGAATTTTAGCTCTGCTTATCATCCTCAGACTAACGGGCAGACAAAGAGGGTGAATTAGGTAGTCGAAGACCTCCTCTGAATGTATTTTATGGACCAACACTATGGATGGGAAGAATATTTTCCTTTGGTAGAGTTTTCTTACAATAACTCTTATCATACATCCTTAGGCATGGCACCATTTGAAGCCTTGTATGGGTGAAAGTGTTGTACCCCCATCAGTTTGGATAAATTGGAGGAAAAAATAATAGTAGGACCTAAAATGCTTAAGAAAATGGAAGAACAAATGATGGTCATTAAGAGCAGATTGAAAGAGGCAAAAGACCGACAAAAGAGTTATACCGAAAAGAACTAAACTCTTAGATTGTTTGCAATAGAGGACAAAATTTTCTTGAGAGTTAAACCTTATAAAATCTCTCTTGCTTTTGGAAAGTCTTCCAAGTTGGCCCCAAGATATGTGGGACCATTTGAAGTCTTGGAAGTGATTAACCCAGTTTCTTATAGACTACCTCTACCACCTACTCTTGCTCAACTTCATAATGTGTTTCATGTTTCTTTGCTTAAGCCATATCATCCTGATGTGACTCATGTACTTGATTGGAAATCCTTGCAGGTACAGGATCAAGGAGTGGTGCTAGTGGAGCCCATTAGAATCCTAGATAGACACAATGTTAAGTTATGGAGCAAAGATATTGCATAGTTTAAGGTCCAATGGAACCAGTACTCAAAGGATAGTGCTACTTGGGAGGATGCGGAAGAAATAGAACGCTCCTTTCCCCATTTGATTTCTTGAAAAAGAAACTCAATAATTTTGTATGAAAATTTTGGATTGAGATACTATGATATTTCATGCTTTAAAATTCTAAAGTTGAAATAGTCATATATTTTTGATGTGATGTTGAAATAGACATATATTCTTGATGTGATGTTGTAAAAGACATATTTTTGATGAGATGTTGAAAAAGACATATATTTGTGATGAGATGTTGAAATAGACATGAATGTTCAAAATTTGATATGATGTTCTTTTATTCGACTTACCAGACATCGAGACGATGTCTCTTCCAAGAGGGGAAGGATGTCATAACCTAATTTTATTGCATATTTATCATAATATGCTAAATTGAATTATTGAAGAAATTCAATTAAATATTAAATAGAGATCCTGAAATTCTAAATTAAAATTTGTCTACTCAAACTTTGTGTTTGAAGAAACGAAAGAAAGTATTTAAAAGAATGATTAAAATGGACAAGAGATTTCATTATGTGGAAATTAAGTGTAAAGAAAAAAACTTCCCTTTTAATATATATATATAGATGCTCGAATTTGAATTTAAGTTCCTTATTGTAAGTAATAGTATATGGAACTTGTAAGCCATTACAAACAAACTTATACATGAACACACACACACACACACATATATATATATATATATATATGCACGTTATTCAAAAACATGGTGAATAAGAATGAAACCATTTAAATACATATATAGAAATATATATATATATATAGAAATATATATATATATATATAGAAATATATATA
>VDFB02104835.1:0-10026 GCA_007258455.2 Sequoia sempervirens | reverse complement strand
CCTATGCACGTCTAACTAGGGGTTAGGACTAAGTGCTCAAGCACCTATTAGCTTGGTGACTATCAGTTTTGGGCCAACTAGGACTAACAACTTCGTATTCCCCTAAAAATGGTTGCCAATAGGATACCAATTGTATAGGGGGTTTATGGACCCTATACACACCCACCATTTGGTGTACATTTTCCTTTCTATTTAACTATAAATAAGAAATGTTTCAAACATTTTTCCAAAATTTTGCAACTATACAATAGTAAAAATGTATAGCTAAACTAGAGGTTTTTTCTTTTAATCCCTAGTAGTAAAATATATTAAATTTTGACTTAATTTTCATGTCTCAAACCTCTTCGATCCAATAGTGATGTTTATATTATATTATTAGGTCATTCCTAAAATTCTTCCATAAAAATCTCATAGTGAAAACATAGATGAAACCCTTTTTATTAAAGCATTTTCAAAGACTAAATCTACAAGAATAACCACAAATATACAATGTCAAATACAATAATAGTAACTCTTACAACTTACAAAACATGCATCATACCTCGAAGTGTTTGAAATATTTGTCATATTTCCCATGGATTCAAAATTGTAATAAATCTACTCAAACAAGGCTTAAAAAAAAATAGGGAGGTCTAATGTTCATTAGCCACAACCATAGCTTTTATAACACATTTTAAGAAATTACTTGATTGACCAAGCCATTTCCTACATAACCCTAGGATCTAAACGTGTGTATAAAATCTAACATCCATAATGCAATGATTGAATATACATCACAATAGCACACAAGATATTCCTTGGTAAAAATGTCATGACAAAAAAATCCTAGCTTCTAAGGGATTCCACTCTAAATGCATTATTCATCAATGAAACATTGCAATACACTTATAAAGTCTCTATCTAAACTTCTATAACATAAAGTTCCTCCATTGCACCCTTCATTTACCCATGAATAATGGGTAACCATGCAAACACACATCTCATACAATAATTCACATATGTACTCTACAATAGAATTCAATATAAAGGACAACAAACTTCAACCACTGAACATGCTCTTTCTTTTATAGATTCAAACTCAGATGAAGCTACTCAATGGTATGGAAAAACCATGTGCCTCAAAACTATTGATCCAAACTTTTACTTTTAGTTATTAATTTTTCTCAATATTTAATGCAGGGGCATCTTGGTGAATTGGTGATCCACATCACCCAAGAAAAAAAAAGAAAAATGGTTTGAATTTGTTGTCTTGGTTTAATTTTAGTTAATGTTGTATTTTGGGAAGTTGTGATTGATTCTAGAGTTCTAATAATTTCAGTTTTGATGGCCATTTGGGATGGAATTGAGTGACATTATTGTCATTTTTTTTGACAAAGTGTCATATTTTGATTTATGTTTTTATTTCAGGTGCAATGAAGTTCCTTTGGTTATGGATGATCATTTATTACAATGAGATGAATAATTAATCTTTATTTTATCCAGTGAAATGTATTCCTTTAGTTTGATTAGAAATTTAGAAATGAAAAAACCACTGTGATTTCTTGTTTTAATTGTCAATAACAATAAAAGACAAATCAGATATTTTATGCCAGCATATGAATTGGGGTCAATTGGTTTTAAGGAGATGAAGGGAGGCATGACCAAAAGAGAGTGTTTTGTGTCTTGAAAACAAAGAAAATGATGCGTTGAGAGGGAGAGAAATCCAATGCCAAGGGAGAAATTTGGAATGGGTAAAGGTGAATCACTAAAAAGCAAAGAGAGGGAGAGTAGCTGCCCAAGAGATAATTAAGAGTGGAAAGGATTGTGAAGGCCACGTAGGTGATTAAAGAATGAAACCAAAATTGAAAACAAGAATTTATCTAAATTGTCGGGCAACAGGGAATGTTTAAGATAGGAAAAGCCACGCAACATCAAGAATATCAAAAGGTTTATGTAGAAGTAAATCAACCACGTCGCATCTAAGGAAGAAAGCATAATGGAAAAGAGATTAAAACTTTAAAATAAAAAGAAACAAAAGAGAAATAACTCTCAACTTTAGGGAAGATAGGTCCATGCAAAGACAAAGGAAGGGCAGTCGCGTCTATAGAAGAGGAGGGTAGACCAATAATGATTACACTGCAGATTGAAAGTGAGCTGAGTATTGTAGCTACCCAGTGAATAGATAATGGAAATGCTAGTAAAAGAGAAGAAATAAAAGAGCAGATAAAAATAAATGAAGACGAGGCCGACACCATGGTAGGGAAGAAGTTTAGAATTAAATGAAAGATAAATTGTATGTAAAGCGTAGAGTGGAGGGCCATGGGGTTAAGCCAGAGGTGTGTACATGGGTTGTGCCATATGTTGGGTAAGAAAATATACGTTGTAGATTGAAGCCGACGAGGAGGGTGACTTTCAAAATAAAATTTAATATTTATAAACCAGAAAGCTGAAAGTAAAGATTGGTGGATGAAATGAATGAGAGGGCAATCATTCTATAGAGGAAAACTAGCGTGTGTAGCACGACTAAGGGATAATAGTGGTCATAGATAAAATAAAAATCAAGGGGAATAAAAAATAAAAGAGAAGTGGATATGCAATATAGTAGGCCATGAACCATATAGAAGAAAGAGATTGAGCATAGATTTGTAAATGTAGTCAGCATAGAGTAGGAGAGTAGCAACAGGGTGAAATAGAAAAAGGTCAGTGTAGGTTTTAAATCATTTACAATTTTTGAAGAGAGGAATGGGAAATGAAAGAGAAGCTGGAAGAGCAGAGACACACAAAAAGGTAACTGAATAGAGAATTCGATTAAGTGTAAAGTTAGATCATGATAATCAAGATTGAATTTCTTCCATTGTCTTGGTGTAAAATTTGTTTGAATTAAATTGATGAATGAAATTGTCCCTTTAACTTAGTGTTGTCTAAAAAACTTTCTTGTTTGATAATGCATTCAAAATTTGAACTATATTATTAGGTATCAGAGCTGGGTTGCTTGTTGGGAAAAGTGCGGAGAGGAAGGTATGGTGATAACTTTTATTACAACTATAGAGTTGAGTTATGTATGAAGTTGTTGGTTGTCCTCAAGTGAAGATAAAGCTGGGTAGAAGGTTCATAAACTTCCTCCACTAAGAAAGTGGGTAGAGGGAGTTCAAGAGGAGCATCTTCCATATTCTTTGTTAAGTAGAGGATAGTATGTAAGTGTGAATGTTTGTTGCAAGGAGTACTTGCAATTGCAGAGAACATTGGCTCTAGAAATTGTGCATGTGCAGGTTGTAGAGAATGTAGATTATGGGTAGTAGGATGTGAGAAAGACATATTCTAGGAAGAGAAAAAGATGATTCATCAACAAACCAATAAGAATTTTGTATGTAGAACAACGAGAATGAAGGTTTACAAAATTTGCTTATGAAGAGATAACAAAGATCCAAGAAAGATTGGATACCCTTGAGGGTGTGAAAAACAAGGGACAAGATTGTATCTCTTTGATGAAGGTTTTGTGGAGAGGTGAACATTTGGGAGCAACCCACACAAGCGCTCAAGATGAAAGCATGATACAAGTTGCAGCTAAGGTAGAAGAAATAAGGAGCGCAACAATAAATTGTTTGTTGGAGGACACGTGGATGGATTCCAGATATGATGAGGAAAAAGGGAAAGTTGTGGTAGTTATGCGAGAGGAGATCCTTATGCAAAAGGATGAAAGAGAGGAGAATGAAGTAGGACGAGAATAACTTGTTGACAACATGGAAAAGGAAAGAAAAATGAAATATGTAGCGTTGTTTAATAAGAAAGATGAAGTTATAAACCTTGAAGGAGAGAAATGACATGCAACAATAGTGAGTTAGTAAGAGAACATGAAGGGAATCATGGTGATGAATGGTTGAGGTAAAAGTATTGCAACTTGAAGTGAAAGGGAGAAAATTGCAAAAGAAAAGATAATGTTTAAATTTTGTAATAGTTGGGATCAATTTGAGTTTGAAAATGTAGAAGAGGAAAACATAGAGGTGTTAAGGGTGGAGGTGCAACCTAAAAAAATCTATTATGTTGGTATGGCAAGAAGAGAGGTTGAAGAGGAAGAATGTTCTTATAGGACGAGGGTGGGTAATGGTGGGTTGATTCCCACTAAGGAGGAAGATGAGTGTGAAATATGGTTGAAGTGGACAGTTCATGGTGGGTTGAATCCCACGAGACAAAAAATAAGAAGAGCTCATAATTGGAGATGGAGATTAGATAATAATGGTCTAAGAATATCCATAGAGGGACATGACAGTGAAGGGTAGATCTGGTGGAGGAAGATGGAGAATGTTCTAGCCAAGTGTTGGAAAAAGTAGAAAAAACATTTTTGCAGGGTACCTATCACAACATCAGAGTGTACTACAAATTTTTTGTGATGTGACAAAGTAGTTCAACTACTCAACTCCATTTTGTGAGATAAAGCTCACAAAATATTCTTACTCTGTGTGTAGATGCAGGAGCATCTACACAAATTGACAATTTGCATTAGTCAAAAAATATTTTAGTTTGAATTTATTTTTTTGGTTTTATTTCAGTTAATGTTGCATTTTTAGAGGTTGTGATTGATTTTGAAGTTCAAATAATTTCTATTTGGGTGACTTTTTAGGATGGAATTGAGTGACATTATTGTCATTTCATTTGACAACATATCATATTTTAATTTATGTCTTCAATTTTGATACAATGAAGTTCCTTTGGTTTTGGATAATTGATTATTACAATGAGATGAATAATTAATCTTTATTTTATCAAGTGTAATCTTTTCCTCTAATTTAATTAGAAATTTGACTATGTAAAAATCAAGTGAATGCTTATTTTAATTATCAATAACAATAAAAGGTAGATCAAATATTTTGTGCTAGAATATAAATAAGGGGTATATTGGCTTAAAGCATATAATAAAGACACATGTCATGCCATAATTGGGAAGGTATGTGGATGCAAAGAGAAAAGGAATGTAGAGAGGCTGTGACTCAATAAGGATACAATTAGTTTCATGCAGAGCTTGAAGGGGGATAAAGGGGGTTGAGGATTGTCTAGAATAGAGCCAATCCATTCCACGAATGTAGCACCTTTTGCAAAGACAAAATCTCCTTGGAAAACTCTAACCCACCACCTATACCATCGACATTGAAATTGGATGATGTTTTCACTCATGTTCCTACTAATCCGTCTAGTTTTACTTTGGAAAATTCAGAGGTGGTTTTGACAGATGATCCTATTGACTTTCATATCTTTGATACATGTATTGACGCAATTTCTATCGAGGATGGGAATCAGTCTGGCATTCATAGATTTAAGAGAAAATGCTCATCCGTTGAACTGTTTGTGAATTGGATAAAGACAACTTGAAGCAGCTTGGCCACAACTGCTATCAAAATATTATATTTTGGATTCTTTCTCCTTTGCTTTAATTTTGTGGAGGACTGCAACATTATGAAGCAGAATGAACCTTGGTTCTATGGATAGTCAGGCCTTTTCATTACCGCTTGGTCACTTTTTTTATCAAGTAATTGCAAAAATCACTTTAATTCCTATCTGGATCAAACTGTATTACCTCCCTTGGATATTCAAGATCCTTGTCTCATCAAGAATATGACTAATCAGATTGGATCTTTTGTGAATTTGGAAACCATTTCAGTGGACTCTTTTCACAGATACACTCTGGCTTCATGTCATTATTTATATATCAAAGCTTGGGCATCATTTTGTTACAATACATTTCATTTAGCACATGGACTCAATTCTTAAATTGTGAAGGAATTACATTAAGATGCTTTCATTGTAGTATGATAGGCCATGAGATAATTGGGTGCACTTCTTTTAGGTCACCTAAAACAAGGAAGACCAACTTAAAAAATAGATCAAGAAGCCTAGCAATGCCAAAGCAGATTTCATTTGGTATAATCAAGGTAAGTTTGTAGCACCTCATATGGAGACCAGTCTAGATCAACTTCTCTCAATTTTGTAGTCCCTATGGAGCCACCCTTCTCTCAACCCCTCCCCAGTTTAAAAAATATAAAAATTCTTTAAATTAATCAACTTGCCAAGTGGGTGGATGACTCTTTTGATTCAAAGGGTACTTTCCATATTATAGAGGACCTTGTTGATGAGATTCAAGATTTCATTGACCATGCTGATTTGGTCATTCCTCTAAAAGGTGATCTATAGCTCAAACTAAGGGTGACATTTTAAACCAAGCATTAACACACCAAGGAAGAAAAAAGGAAGAAAATATGAAGCTAAGAAATTATAGCTAGAAGGTCGAGATTCTATTGATTAATAGAGCTCAATGGAGAATAGAAACCCTTCTCACTATGACCAAGAGGAAGGGTTTAGCCAAATGGACATGATGATCCATTTTTTTTTGGGAGGTTCTCAAAATTGATTAGTCTATTGTGCCCATGGGTTTCTCTTTGATCTCATTCTCTAGGTTCTTCTTTGCTATTCATGATTTTGTTTGGGTTCTCTGTGCCCATTCTTTTCTTCTAAGATAATTCATCATCATTTGGGCTACACACTCATAGGTCTAAAGTTATAGTTTAATTTTTATATTTTTTTTCTATATTGGGAGTAGGCCCTCTCCCCACAATTTACCTCTATAATAAAATCTTCCTTTAAAAAGTAAAATGCCACAACCATAATTGATCCTTTATAGTGGTTTTAAAGAAAACATATAATATATTTTGCATTTTCAATGAAAATATTGTTTTATTTGTCATGAGAATTTTTACAACCACTTTGTTACTTCCATTTTTCCAATAACTAATTAATAATAATTACATTAATATTAAGAGTTGAAAAATAATAGACTACTAGGATGTGCTTATTTTCTGCTTTCTAGGTTCTAATATTTATACTTCTTTTATCCATGAAAACTACTTTGTTGCCATTTCTTAATTGGACTTGAAATTAAATCGATTCATTAGACTTTGAAAACATATTTTTCATGATGTGATTACTATAACTATCTAAGAACTATACATATTTTGTGTTTTCTTCAACATCACAACAAACAATCACCATGGAAGCATGATCTATGTTTGTATTTTCTCTTTGTTTATTCTAACCATGCATCTTTTTTCTACATTCATAATTATAATGACCTATTTTTTTACAATAATGAAATTAGATGTTTGAAATTGTACCTATTGTTACTTCCTTATGTATAACTATGTATTCTTCCTCGGTTTCTTGTTTCATGATAATTGGAATTTCCTCTTCCTCTATTATAAGGACTCCTCCTACCATCGAAAAATCCTCTTCCTCCTCTCCTTTGTTGCATCTTTCAGCTTTTTCAAAATTTAGAGAAGCTCATTTAAAAAAAATTGTTCTTTTCCTTTGTCCTTGAATGATACCATTTTGAATACTCACTTGATGGAGGGATTAGTGATTTGATTCAATATTTTTTCATTATTTTTCCCAGAACCCTTTAATTCATTAATATATAATTGTGATAGATCATTTGATTCTTTAATAGAAAAATAATGGGGTCAAACCTTGCTAGTAGACTCCTCAATTTAGTTTCCAATATTAAATTTGAATCATTTATATTTTCTCCATTCAGACTAACTTGATTGAAAAAATCCATTTAACCAATAAAGATATCACTTATGGATGAGGAATCTTTCATTTACAAACTTTTGAAGTCCCTTCTAATATTTGCAATCTCACTATTTTCACTTTGCTAGTATCTTGATAAGCATTTAGTATGTTCTCCTATGCTTTATTTGAGTTATTTATTATTTCAATACTTAAAAAGATAGACTCATCAACTGGTTTTTTAATGAATATTGAGGCCTTTCTATCCTTTTTTTTTTTGTGTTTTTCCTTCAATAAGTGCATTTGAGCTAAGCCAAAGAATGATATATTGTTTCATCTAGTAATTTTGGATATTTATTTTCTACTAAGTCAGAAAGATCTTGTGATCCAAATAAAATATTCATCTATGTACTTATTATTCATAACAATGTTCATTGAAATGTGGAAGTGATAATTGTGTGAGATCACACAAACATTGGCCATTGCAAATCAACTCTAAGAAGTTCAATTCTATTTTCTTGACAATTTGGCTCTTATATTAATCTCTTGAATTGTACATCGCTTCTAATTTGACTTGTACTATTGACATCAAACATTTATGCAAAGAAAAATTGAAAGGTAAGATTACATTTCTAACACATCTTACTTGGAGTCTGGATTTGACTGGCTATTGAGGAGATCTTTGGAGCAAAGAGTGATATTTTTGAGTCTCATTTGTTCTTGTATTCATCTCATGATGATAGCAACAACAATTTGTTGTTTTTGTAGGTCACATCTTGTATGGTTCCTTCATGATTGACAATGTTGATTTCTATGTTAAGACTTAGGGCTCAATATTGTATTGTCATTATTTTTATTGTTATAAATATTTTTTATAGGCTGATGGTCTTGCAAAAATATTTTTCCATAGTATATTAATGTCTCTTTTATATAATTATTCTATCTTTCATTCTTGGTATGCATAATCTATGTCAGTATAGAAATAAAATATATGATTTCATTTTCTCATAATGTAGTGTCAACTAATATTATAATTAATTTAGGAAACTACCTATATTTCCTTACATTTAATATCCATTTAGTATGAGAATTTGTCTCTAATTTTGACACTAGCAGTGTAAAATTCCTTTCACCTAAGCTCTAATAAAATTCACTTTCACTAAGTTATAAGAAAATATTTCTTCACACAATATTCCACCATGCTGCAGCTGCATTTTAGAAAGAATTAATTGATCCAGTTAATAGTTGTTCTTCCTGCGATGTCTGCAACTAAAATAGAAACCACAAAGAGGACGCGCTAAATTTGGTTTATTCTGGTTGTGAGACGTAGCTCAGAATTTAAATCCATGCCCATACGATGTCGTTAAACAATTAAGATATGATTTCTAGACGATTTTTATAATACTAAAAAACCTTAAAAACCTTAAACCTTAGAGCTCGGAAAACGGCATACCGTTTTAGGTTTCGCTGGCAATAATGATGTGAGTTGTGAATAGTGGGATTTCATATCCTTTCTCCTCTGCTTTTCTATCACTCTGTGAAGCCATTGCTTATCCACGCCTTCACTTCTTTTCGACGGCTGAAAAGAAGCAGCACACAAATCCTGCTTCACTAGCGGCGGCATATCATTATACTCTGCGTTCTCTGGGCGAGGGGAAAAAGAGGAAGACACCCAAGGAAACCCACTCAAATCTTCGTTAAATAACAGCGGCGAATGACTATACTCACCGCTCTCTAGGCGAGGGGAAAATGAGGAAGACGCCCAACGAAAACCACTCATTTTCAGTTGCAATACTAAAAATACGAGTCTATCGACGGATTAATTTTACAGATCTTTAGCAGCTTCTCTATTTGTTTGTGTGAGAATAATGGCGAGTCCGCCCACAGACATATTTCGGCTGATTTGATCTCACATGAAAGAAAAGGTGGTCTAAAGATTTTAATTTAGTATGTCGGGTCAAACGAAATGATCAGGATGCAAAAGGGAGCAATAAAAGGAAGACACCAATGAGTAGCATTAAAGACTTTATGCTATCTTGCGTTGGAATAATATTATATTCGTCATTGCACGAACGTGCTTTATTGACGTTCAGACATGCTGTACAGCGGACAAGCCGTTATATATACATTGTCCACTGTCAACCAACAATGAAAAATTTGGAATTGGCGGGGACCGTCTTCCACCGACAAAGAAATTTTTCTACATCTATGCCCGCCCTTTGTAGTGTAATCGTGAAAATTGCGTACCTGCACTTTTCTTTTTCTAGTCACTTTTACTCGGTTCTTCCTTAGTTCAATTTTTCTTCTTCAACCATTTTGATTTATTGCTAAACCCTTTTCATACATATTCCCACGGTAATGTTTGTTTATTGTGTTGTTTTGCTTTTTTTGTTTTTTTGTTTTGTTTTTTTTATCCTTCTGTATTTGTATTTTTATCATGATATTTAAAAAATAATTTTAATTTCTTTGAACATCTAAAATTTAGAGTGTATT